>CM038680.1:179127083-179303109 GCA_021605205.1 Aegilops longissima | reverse complement strand
TGGCTATGTTACCGCTTTTGCTCAGCCCTCTTATAGCGTTGCTAGTTGCGGTGAAGATGAAGATTGCTCCAAGTTGGATTATGGTTATGTTGGGATATCACAATATCTCTTATTTAATTAATGCATCTATATACTTGGTAAAGGGTGGAAGGCTCGGCCTTATGTCCGGTGTTTTGTTCCACTCTTGCCGCCTAGTTTCCATCATATCGGTATTATGTTCCCGGATTTTGCGTCCCTAACGTGGTTGGGTGATTTATGGGACCCCTTGACAGTTCGCTTTGAATAAAACTCCTCCAAAGAAGGCCCAACCTTGGTTTTACCATTTGCCTCACCACCGCCTACTTTTCCTTGGGAGTAATTAACCCAAGGGTCATCTTTATTTTAGCCCCCGGGCCAATGCTTGTCTAAGTGTTGGTCCAAACTAGAGCACCGTGCGGGACCATCCCTTGGCAACTTGGGTTACGTCGGTACCTGTACGCTTCGCTTATCCGGTGTTGCCCTAAGAACGAGATATGTGCAGCTCCTATCGGGATTGTCGGCGCATCGGGCGGCTTTGCTGGTCTTGTTTTGCCATTGTCGAAATGTCTTGTAAACCGGGATTCCGAGACTGATCGGGTCTTCCCGGGAGAAGGAATATCCTTCGTTGATCGCGAGGGCTTATCATGGGCTAAGTTGGGATACCCCTGCAGGGTATAAACTTTCGAGAGTCGTGCCCGTGGTTATGTGGCAGATGGGAATTTGTTAATATTCGGTTGTAGTAGACTTGAAGTAAACTCTTCTAAAATACACCAACCGTATGTGTAACCGTGATGGTCTCTTTTCGGGGTTGTTCGAGAGGATAACACGGTTCTTGGGTTATGTTTGACGTAAGTAGGAGTTCAGGATCACTTCTTGATCATTACTAGTTGACGACCGCTTGCTTTGCTTCTCTTCTCGCTCTTATTTGCGTAAGTTAGCCCCCATACATGCTTAGTCGCTGCTGCAACCTCACCACTTTACCCCTTCCTTACCCATTTAAGCTTTGCTAGTAATGGGATTGCTGAGTCCTCGTGGCTCACAGTTTACTACACCAACAGTTGCAGGTACAGGTTATGCGATGATCTTGGCGCGAGAGCGATGTTACTTGTTTTTTTTGGAGTTCTTCTTCTGCTTCTTCGATCAGGGGATAGGTTCCAGGTCGACAGCCTGGGCTAGCAGGGTGGATGTCGTTTGAGTTTCTGTTTATGTTTCATCCGTAGTCGGATGTTGTTCTCATGTATGATGTTGATGTATTCTTGTGGCATTTGTGCCTTATGTATGTATCCCCACTATTATGTAATGTTTATGTAATGATATCCACCTTGCAAAAGCGTCTTCAAGATGCGCTTCTATCCTTGGTGGGACCTTCGAGTTCCTTTAGGATAGGGTCGCATCTTGGGCGTGACAAACAGTCAACAAACTTGACGTCAATGATACCCAATATGATGGAACATGTAAAGGCTGTTCTTCACAAGACTTGCAGAAAGATGATGAATCCTATTCACCCCATAAGGTCCTTGCTCTAACTTGGCCCTTGATATGGGTACAGCATGCATATAATGTCCTGGAGTGCATCTACTTTGTTGCAATGCCTTGTGCTTCGCCAGCTGATCATGCATGTAAATATGGCATGCTTTCCTATTTTTCAGTACCTATTCCATTAATGATAACATGTTTTCAAATTCAAGTACTGTCATTCTACTCTATCGCAATGCCATCTCCTTAGTTTGGACATCATGCTTCTCAATATCTTATGCATTGTTATTCATCAGTATGTACTTCATCTGTCTACCATACCATGTTCTTTTTTTACATTGAAGTGTTATTCTAGTGGTCTCTTGCAATGTCATCTTGGTTTCCCAATCATACACGCATATGTTGCCTTAGTGTTTTTTTGTAATGTATTCTGCTAGCATACAGTTTTACATTCAAGTAGTGTTTTTTTACACTGTTGTCCTGTTGTATCCCTAGCTTTTACATCATACTCCCTCCGTCCGGATTACATGTCGCAGAATGGATAAAACTGGATGTATCTAGAACTGAAATACGCCTAGACCCATCCATTTATTTTCGGATGGAGGGAATACATGTCAATATGTCATGCATTTCTATTCTTCAGTACCTATTCCATCTTTGATGTAGCATGATTTATAATTGAAGCACCATTCTTCTATATAAGGCATGCAAGGGGAAGACGACTATGTTAGAATCTGAAGGGTTACAAACCAGGTCTTTGCAAAAGATTCAAACGCCAGGAGATAATAAACCAACTCCGGTTTTCATAGATACTACTCCAGCAAAGAGAAACCAAACTCCCACTGATAATAAGCAGATTCCAGTGGCCAAAGAACTAGTCCGCTCCAGTCCAGCAAAAATATGTCAACTCCATTCTAAGAAGCGCAGCGTATCCTCGCATCATGAAATTTTATAGCATTCGATCATATTTTCTACATGTTTCTTACCCATATCTCTTTTAGAAAATAAGCTTAAAGGATAGAAGACTTTCATCTTTGGGATCGATTCGAGGAAAGTATCTTATGGAATTCTCTCGTGCTCCAATGATGATGTAAGTACCTGTTGTATATCACTATATTTTTACATCAGCGTGTATTTTGTTAATCGGTGTGAATCCAACCTTTATCTGATCTAAATTCAGTTGTAGCAAAATGTTAAAGGCGACAATGTTGATTTTTGTAAGGAAAATTGCCTGGTAGTTTTGCATACTGAGCTGCATGAGCGTACTATCTCATATCATGCACATTATTGAATTGTAGTGCTGCTCTGGTTGACCATTCATTCATTGTGTCAATGTTGCTTTCGTATTACCTTACCTGGCTGATGATAGATGTGCCATATTATGTTAATTTGGTGTAGGCAGGTGTGGTCTGGTTGCCCAAACGTTCGTTGTGTCAATGTTGTTTTCCTATTATCTGACCTGGCCAATGATAGCAATGCTAGTGTGTTAATTTGGTGCGGTGCTTTCAAGATAAGAAGACAAACTCGAAAACAGCAAGGCAACCCCATTGTTTATTTTCAATAAATCTAGGCCAGGTAATATGGCAATAACTCATGATTAATCTGTTCGGTTCCCCTCCTAATTTATGTTATGATGCAGTGGTCGAGACACTCTCCACTATCAATAATACAAGCCTGCCAAAATCGCCATCTGAATCTGTTCAGTTTCCTCTGTCTCGAATGCAATGGAAAAAATATATGTTTGTGCACCAATTAATGGCTGAAGCAATGATGGAAATGGTGAGGAATCAGAGCTGCACATTCATGCGCAACAACAACTGATCAATGTTTTCAGAGACAGTGTAGCAAAGCAGCAAGGACTTGCCCACATGCTTATGGATGTCATCCGCGCTGAGGTTGCATATTGTGACGTTGTAGATCGTTAGGTTCTGTTCATTTATTTGCACTGGCATCAATCTTTGATTGCCCAGTGGATGTAATTTCCTGTAATATATGCTGGATGTGCAACGTTTTTCCCTGTATGTCGTACCTTTGCTTGATCGGTTTTGGTCCTGTGCATAATTGCTCGTCGTAATGGGCTCAAATTATCTAATTGGGCCTAAAGACATGTACAAACTTTAGTGGGCCCATTAAGAGGACCGTTACCAGGCCGAATTTAATGGTTGGCCCTCTTACCTCCCGGGTCGTTAACAGGCCGACATTGAAGCGGGCAACAGGTGGGCCCATTTGATTTCATGGGCCCTTAACAGGCCGTTACTAAGGTCGGGCTACATATGGCCCAACTATACTGTGGGCCTTTAG
Organism: Aegilops longissima; assembly: GCA_021605205.1. NCBI lineage: Eukaryota > Viridiplantae > Streptophyta > Magnoliopsida > Poales > Poaceae > Aegilops > Aegilops longissima. Next base: position 179,299,314 of record CM038680.1, on the reverse strand, counting down.
CAGGCCAAAAGAAACAGCGGGCTCGTACTGGACCATGAAGAGCATGGGCCGCTAAGAGGCCGAAAGTCGTCGACAAAGAATGGCTCAATCGGTTGTGGGCCTTTAGCAGGCCGAAAGAGAAACCGGGCTGGTATTGGACCAAGAAGGGCATGGGCCGTTAAAAGGCCAAAACTCAGGTCCGACTACAACTGGCCCAACTCATTTATGGGCCGTCAACAGGCTGAAAGACACACCGGGCCGAGAATTGGCCTAACACTTAAATGGGTCGCTAAAAGGCCAAAACTCAGGTCCGACTACAAATGGCCCAACTCATTTATGGGCCGTCAATAGGCTGAAAGACACACCAGGCCGGAAATTGGCCCAACACTTAAATGGGTCGCTAAAAGGCCGAAAGATGTACATCCTGAAAATTGGCCCATCCCTCGAATGGGTCGTTAACAGGCCGAAATCACATCGGGCCGATATTGATCCCAAATATATAGCGGGTTGTTAACGGGCTCGAACTGACGATGGGCTGCAATGGTGTCAAATCTTTAACGAGCCATTGACGGGCCGAATTGGCACATCTCATATGCGCCGTGGGCTTAAATGGACCTGACACAAGTAGGCCTTATATGGGCCGGCCTGCTAATTTTTACTGGGCAGGCCTTTTTCACCGGAATGGGCCACTGTTGGGTGCTGCCACGTGTCGACCTATCATAGGTGCCTCCTGTCCAATGAGTGGATGACATATGTCCCAACGGTGAGCCAACACGTGTTTCCTCCGGCCAATGAGAATTTTACACGTGGAAAATCCTCATTGGTCTGGGCTGTTAACGGGTTATCGGATCCAAAACCGAACCCGATAGCTTAACGGCGACCCGTTACGGTGGATGCCACGTGTCGGTCACCCTTGACGAAAGCACTTTCATGATGCGCCACTTATCGTCATGGAAGTGGACACTTCCGTGATGATAATTTTGGTAATGTCATGGAACACTTCTACGACAGCACAGGTATGACTATCTTGATTCTGTCATAAAATCGTCATGGATGTACATGCATGACAGAAAACGTGACCTACTGTGACAAACACGTATCATCACGGAAGTGTATTTTTTTATAGTGTTAGCTATGTTTTCCAGCAACTCAACCTCTTCACTGACAAAACCTGGTGGAGGGTTTACCCCTACTGCCACCTGGTTAACACCTGTATCATAATTGATCACATTCCCATCCTGTCCAACCAGCCTCTTCCTAGCTAGGGGTACTGGTGCTCCACCATTACGGGTAGACTCAGTGTCAACCTCCATACTGTTTCTTTCTTGAGGGTTTAGGTCCCCCAGATTCCCTTCGCCTCTTCCTCTGCCTTACCGGCCACCCGGCCCCGACTGTTCCCTTCCTCTGCCTGATCCATTAGGTGGCTCATCGAACTTGACCAGTAACTAGTTACCCATTCACAATCCTCTTTTTTGTGTATTCCATCCCCGCACTCAGTTACCGCATGCCCCATCAGACCACAGAAAACACAGAAATCCGGAAGTGTTTCATACTCCACCGGGTACCTCTTGTATTCCTTCAGGGTTAAAGGCACAAAACGCACAAGAGGGGTATCAAGCTTCAGGTGAACACAAGCACTCAATTACTTTGTAGGATTGATTCGACCTTCATTGACAATGACCTTAACAGGAGGCATTCCAACTTTTCTTGCTATCTTCTCAGCAATCTCCTTCTTCTTCATAAGCCCCTCAGGGATGCATATGATATGTGCCCACTCTGGGATGCGATCCAGCTTGTACTCCTCAACGTTTGTTAGACCATCGTACTCCTCCATAGGAACTGATGCGTTCTGAAATAACAAGGGCCCTCCGTTCATCACGCGATTCCAATCGCCAAGACACATGAACTGACCCAGGGACAGGTTTGGTTTCATTGCCTTGAAGATCACTCCCTCTGCTGGCGTCCAACCGTTCCACATCGCTTTGTACAGGGCAACATGGCTAAAGGGTCGTGCGTATGAACCCTAAAAATAGCAATCCACCTCGTCTCTTCAATCAATTCATCGATCTCACCTGACAGATCCAACTCGTCCTCCTCCTCTCCGTGAAGATTCAGACCCTGGAATCTATCCTCTAAGCTTGGATCCGGGCCACGGGCGCCCTCCCCAGGTCCACTACCAGAAGCGCCTCCCGCCGGCGCCTTTGCTCCTTCAGTTCCAGCCATGCAGACTCACCCAATCGCTCAAAGACAGTTGTGAATCACAGCCAGATCATGAGATCCCAATCTGGTCATGAGATTTGTGTGGGATAGCAAGGTAGTTCGAGAACCCTAGCGGTTGCCGCTAGGGGAAAAGAGGGGAACCCTAGCTGCCTAGGGGAAAACTACATGGAGAAACTGATCCGGTCTATACAATAAAATGCGGCATGTACGGGCGAGGGATGCAATTAGCTAGTAAGGAAAAGGGAATTAGATGTGTGATTAGTTAGAAAGGAAGAAATGAAGCGTTCGGAAAGTTAGTCAAGTAAGGCCTTGTTCGGTTACAATAGATTAGTTCCCCTAGTGGAACTAATCCCTGCAGGTATTGGGTGTCAGCACCTGACCCCTGTGGGGGTTGACTCCCTGCCACAAAGATGATCGGGGCTTCTTTCTTCCATTCGGTTAAGCCAACGCCCCCGCTTCGGTCACGTCAACGAGAGACCTACGTACTACGAGAGAGAGAGAGAGAGAGAGAGAGAGAGAGAGAGAGAGAGAGAGAGAGAGGGAGGGAGGGAGGGAGAGAGAGAGAGAGAGACGGATTTTTTCCACGGGTGGGTTGGAGCTGATTTTTTCCTCGCGGTTTTGAGGGGTTTTGACGGGGGGAAAATCCGCTCGAGGCTTAACCAAATGCGTCAAATCAAAAACACGGAGATTATTTCTTAGTGGGGCCGATCCGCCTGGATCCCCGTGGTTTGGGCCCAAAACCACGCGGGGAAGGGCGTAACCGAACATAGCCTAAAGAAAAAAAAACCTATGCGGGGAGCATAGCAAAGTGGTACACTCTGCAAACTACAATGAGTGAAGATCACAAAGAAATCACGGGTATGCATGATTTGAAACTGAGGCTCGTTTCAATTTCGACTCATCCCAATATACAGAAGCTTGTTCTACTGCATGTTTCAAGTCCAGGACTCCAGGTAACATCAAGACGTACGCTTCACTTCACTGCTTGTAACATCTAAGCTGCTGAATAAACCGGTCAATATACCTCTCATGGCACTCCGTGTCCGACACGATCTCTTGCAGCTTCTTGGCGTTGGCTGTAAACACTCTCCTACCTTCTTCCTCTACCGCCACAGCCCGAATCGCCGTCGCGACGCCTTCTCGGTCAAACGAACAGTCCTCGTTTCTCGGCACCAGCACACCGACCTTCCTACACTCCATCAGCCTTGCATTTGGCACTTGGTCCCCCATTATGGGCAGCATGACGAGAGGACGCCCGAACAGGAGCCCCTCGATGGTGGAGCTCAAGCCGCAGTGCGTCAGGAACGCAGCCACGGCGTCGTGCGCCAGTATCCCGAGCTGAGGAACCCAGCCCGTTATCACGAGGCCACGGCCGCGCGTGCACTCCTCGAACCCCTGAGGGAGGAGCACGTCGGCGTCGACGCCCGGTGGCTTCCTCAGAGCCCAGAGGAAGCGCGTCCCGGCGAGCTGAAGCCCGAGGGCGAGCTCGCGCACCTCCTCCGGGCGCAGCGGCACCTCGCTTCCGAGCGCGACGTACACGACCGACTTGGCCGGCTGCGCATCGAGCCATCGCACGGCCGTATCGTCCTTGCCGCTGTCGCCGCGGCGACCTCCGTCAGGCGACGGCGGCAGGAGGCCGAAGGGGACAACCGGCTTGCCGCCGAACGTCGCGGCATGAGCGACGCTCTCGGGCTCCCACTCACTGCAGCTCCGCATGGCAACGAGTTTGCACCTCTGGAGCGTCGAGGAGACCTGCTCGGCGATGGACATCCCCCATTTGCATTGTAGAGACATTAGCCCCGTCTTCTCCGTCGCGAACCTTGGCGCTCCTTCCGATCGGGACGCGGTGCGCTCGGACAGTAGAATGTCCAAGGTGGCGACGACAGTCGCAGCGAGTAGGGCAAGCATCGCACATGGAACCTTGTGTTGGATGGCGGCGGCGGCCGCCCAGTCGTTGAAGTAGTCCACGATGATCCAATCGGGCTTCCTTCCGCCGGGCTCGGCGCATAGGGACTCCAAGTAGTCGGAGAAGGGCGCGGTGAGGCCGTCGGCCGCCTTGCGATGGAGCTCGAACTTGTCGAAGGGGAGGTCGTTGGTGGACTCGGCGCCGTCGGGGAGCCCGGGCACGCGCGGGAACGGCAGTGCCACGAGGCCGACGAACGGCGCCACAGCTGGGCGCACGGGCGGGAGCCGCGCGATGTTTCGCGGCGCAGAGACGAGCGACACACGGTGGCCCCGCGACGCCAGGCGCTCGGCGAGGTCCAGGCAGGGGAGCAGGTGGCCGAAGGCGAGCCACGGGCAGATAACGACGTGCAGCGGGGGGGATGAACCGGTCTCGTCCATCGGGACAGAGCGCGCGCGTCCAAGGAGCTTGGATTAGCTTAGTTTACCGATTTTTGCCGGGATATCGCATCTCAACTCCTATGAATAGCCCCTACGAATCACACGGTAAAGTAGAGAAATCTGTTTTTTCACTTCGTTTACCTGTCTTACCTTTTTTTAGCCACGTCCCCTGCCACCATCCGTAGGTGCTGCAGGTCAAAAAAAAAGGTAGGTGCTACCAAAATATCGCCATGTGAACAAAGACCCAAAAGGGAAATGTCTACACCCCAACGGGGGAACAAAGTATCGCCATGTGAAGGAACCCCACGCATAGCAATTCACCACCCCTACATCTCGCAGCAAAAGGCACACGCAGGTGCACACAATACATGCTACTGTTAAACTGAATCAAGCATTGGACTCTTCAGCATCTTCCGCCATTGCATCATACACATTCGTAGCAACCTCCTCTTGCCCTCCACCATCTTCTAGCCGAAAGACATTCCTTCTTCGCGCCTCAGCAGGCTCAGTATGTGCCTCCAGGGCCACCCTTTGTACATGGCTTGGAACTTTACTAGGAATGGTCAGTTCACAGTACGATCCGCTTATCACCTGAAAATGAGCGTGAACAAAACAAGGTCCGGACGGCCGGAACCGCCTTTCACTATGGGCCTCCTATGCTCCAAACAAGGCAAAAATCCATGTATGGAGGCTCATGAAGAATGGCCTTCTCATTGAAAGTGAGCTATACCTTTTTTTTCGGGAATACGCAAAACTTGCGTATCATTTCATTGATAGGAGTAGAATGAGTACAACGAGGGTACAACACATAACACGGACGCAAGCAGGTGTGAACATGGTGCCTGGAGGAGAGAGAAGGGGATGCTCGGCCCGAACATAAGAAACATCATAGCTAGACCTACGAGACCCGAACCAAGAACGGCAATGCCAACCAACAAGAATTCCAACATCGTCCTAGCCAAAACTGGGGACACCATGAGCTCGCAAGATAGCGCCTTCAAGAAGGAATGGACGTTGCCGCTATCCGGTCCGGGGGAGCCGGACCTGGGGTTTCCCCTGATCTCGAAGAGGGGTGCAGCTGAAGGCCTTGGCAACGTCTCCAAGAAGAAAACAACACCCACGGGTGCCGCCACTGTCAGTATCAGCAAGCCGAGCAGGGATCTCTCCCTGGCCTGAAGCTGAGCAAACCCATAGTCGTCGAGTCTGGAATCGAAGATGAGGAAGCCAAAGTTGGTCGGAACCGCCATGTTGGGAGGGGGTTGGTGGGGCTACACTTGCCGTCGGAGGGTGGCACTGCCCCCGAACCCACGAGCACTAGATCTGGCAAAAGGAGGAGGCTTTGAGGCATACAGGGCGGGGCGGGCGACGAAGCGAACCACGCGAGTGGGTCTGGGGCGGCGGCGTCCAGCAACGCCGGCAAGCAAGGGCTGGAAGGACGCAGATCCGTGCTGTCGTGGCCTTAGCCGTCGGGACGTCGACGAGCCGGGTAAGCTGGAGGGACGCAGCTACACGGTCGCCGAGGCCGGGGCTGCCCGACAGGACGCCGGCAGCACGAGACACCGGAGAGACGCGGTCCCGAGGCCGCCGGGGCCGGAACAACGTCAGCAATGATCCACCACGAGGAGCCACGTATCTGCCACACCACAGAAGCATTGCTGCCTCCACATGAGAGTTGTCACCGTGGCTCGAGGGGAGGGAGGGCCGTCGGAGACGAGGGGGTGCCTGCATGGAAGGCAGGCCGCGAACGCCGCCACCTCCAGACGCAGGTCCCATGCCCCGCCCACGGCCGGCAGCAGAACCAGCAAGGCTGGGTTGCGCCACCAGGGGAGTGGGGAGGCTGCAGGAGGCGCCCATGGCAACGGCCAGGAGCGCCAGATCCACCACCGGCAAGTCCATGCAGCAGCTGGAGAAGGACACCCCAGAGGCACCAGATGGGATCTCGGGGGTGCGGGGACGTGGGGCGGAGAGGGCGAGGGGCGCAGGTGAGTTGGGGGCGGCCAACGGTGGCGGGGTGAGGCTGGCCGGAGCCACACCGGGCAGGCTGTCGGAGGACTGGAGCCGGCGTTGCCGGGCCAGCTGGTGGCAGCAGCCGTGGGGGCAAGGCGCGGGGTCATAGGGTGGGGGGATCGGGGCGCGAGGAGCTAGATCCGCCCCGACGCCACCTTCCTGGGGTCCGGCGCGGCTTCGTCGGCCGGCCCTCCGGCGGCGGCGATGCGGGGAAGGGGCGGAGAGGTCCTAGCAAGCGGCGGCGGCCAGGTTCCCCCTTTTTCGCCAGAGCTAGGCGACGTGGGGGCGGGCATAGATAGGATCTAGAACAAAATAATTGCACACCATCTCCCGGAAGTGAGCTACACCGACGAAGTATAAAAGAAGGTGTTTTTTGTGTTGCTTGTGGGGCAGAAGAATCCATCCATCACAGATTCTGGACATGCCCACAATCCATGAAGTTTTTGAAGATCATGCACTCAGAGAAGGGGGTTCCGGTGGCGGTCTCGCCGGTTAACATGCGCTCGCAAAGTGCACTATCAGGGTGGCTGCTAGAGTGGTTTGCTGAAGCCAGAGATGAGGAGAAATCCATTATGGTTCAGAGTTTGTATGGACTTCGATTGGCAAGAAATGAGGCAAGGGACGGAAAAGAATTGCTGACGTGCGTACTGTGGCCGCTTCGGTGATCAGCTATAAGAGCATGGTTAATAGTATAGCCAATGGTAGGCTATATGAATTTGTCATGTCATTTATAGTCAATCTTATAGCTCACTCATATAATAGTTAGTCATATTAGTATGTTATATCATTAATATATGGCCCACATGTTTCTCTACAAAGGGTGTTGGAGCTCGTGCTACAGCCGGCTGTAAGTTTGTAGCCCGCTTCTCTTCTCTCACCTTTTCGCTTTCATCCAATTCAGCCAAAATATATTATTTAAAGTCTTACAGCCCGCCTACATCATCTTATTATATTTGCTCTAACTATGAGAAGCACGCAGTACAAAAGAAACAAACAAAGGCTACCATACCGACATTGGTCGAGAAGTGGAAGCCGCCGGAGAGGGGCTTGGTAAAGGGCAATGTTGATGATGCTGTATCAAAAGTGGTCAACAAGGGAGAAGGTGGAGTGGTGTTCAGGGACCATCAAGAAGCCTTCAGAGGTGCAGTGTGTCAACACTTCCCTGCGATCACTAACCCAAAACTTTCTGAGATTCTGGCTTGCAAACGTCCAATCCAGGTTGCAGCGGAACTGGGGATCCAGAAGCTCCATCTCGAGACGGATGGTTTGGCGGTAGTGCGCATTGTGAATGAACCGGAGAAGAATTTATCAGCCGTCGGCCTAGTATTACAGGAGATCAAGACGTTACTTCAAGATCGGCAAGATGTGAAGATCACCTGGACGAGGAGAACGGCTAATCTAGTTGCGCATGTATTGGCTAAAGTAGGTGTTGGTGACACACGGTGTGAGGTGTGGCCATATGACCTACAAAGAGTGTATCCTGCATTAAATTCCAAACGTCTCCATCCCAAAATAAATGTCTCAACCTTTAGTACAACTACTAAAGTTGAGGCACTTATTTTAACACGGAGGGAGTATAAAAAAAATTATACTAAGATTGAAACACTTATTTTGAGATGGAGGAAATATAAAATTTTGATTTACCCTAAAAAAAACTCCCTTTTATGAGGTGGGCTCTCTTCTCTCAAAATTGGAGTATTTTGCCGAGTTTCTTAGAGATAATTGTCTCATGTGCCTAGATGCTACAAGCCATAGTTGAGGTGTGATAGGAACTAGGACGAACACGGAGGGGAGGATGTGTGCAACAACGTCAAAGCAAGCAGACACTAGAGTAGAGATGAGCTTGGATTGGGGAGGTGTAGACACTAATAAAATAAAGGCGCCTTATGAATCCACATCATATAGATTTGTTATGCTAATTATTTATATTCTTCTCTATAAATTTGGTCAAACTTTACAAAGTTTGACTTCATCAACTCTAATATGCGAAGTAAATAAAAACGGAGGGAGTACATTACATGCTGCTATATAGCCTAGGACATACATATATGACCCTAGTCAACCTTCCATAAATGGGTTACCGACAAATTCAGTTAAATGACCAATTCACCGATTAATCTCTACTCAACACCCCGCCGATATGGTACCAGTTACCGATATTTTGAACATTGAATAAGTGTCATCACAAAGAAAGAAAAACAAATTATTACCTTGGATATTTGAAGTTTTATATAATTTTAAAGTTTCAACTTGCACCATTTAGTTTCTAGTTTAGACTAGGTTCTTGGTAAAAGGAGGTAAACACGACTGCACAAGATTTAAATCTCGACATAACATCATCAGGGTCAAAGTTTGCTTCAGGGTACAGATATGGTATTGCCTCCCAAACACATGGATAATAAATCTCTGATAATGATAATCTTGTTTTTAGCTCGATAGTCGATATTAAGCCATCCCACCACTAGTAGCCGTCCTGATAATTTGAAACAAGGCTGCAAAGAACCAATTGTGCAGGGAGTCAGATTTCCTATTGTTTATTTAGACCATTAGCTTCTCATCTTACTAAAGAAAGGCACGATACTGAAAGGGTAAATCAGGTGCAGTTTCCATTTCCCTTGGTAATATATGCTCAAAAGTTATATAAAAACCAGAAAATCAGAAAGCACCCCAAAATACATAGTGAAATATGTTGAATATACTATTACTGCTTTTTCCTACACAGCATGGGTTGCAATGAGATCATGAGAGAATCTCTACAACCTGGGATAGAAGGTGTAACTTTAACATAAACGCAATGGGTTTACACCGTTACTGTAAACGGTATGGGCAAAAATCAAAATCTGTTTGGTTATCAGATCAGATGTAAAGGCAAGAGGGAAAGCTGGGAAGAAAACTGGAACCCATCGGCCATGGCGCAGGGAAGAAAATATGAACCCATCGGCCATGGCGCAGGGGAAAAGCATGGCTTGGAAAAAGGAGAACTAAGGCCACTGTCCGCCCGCTACTGCTGGCATCTCTCCGCCGCAGCATGCTCAAGTGGGGAAGATCGAGACCTTGGAAACCAGGGCCGGCGGCAACTCGGTGGAGGTTTGGGTGGGGACTGGAGGAAAGAGATCTGCGACTTGGAGATCAGGGGCCTCCGCCATTAGCGCCGAACTCATGGAGGACCCGTGGGCAGTTAGAATTTCTGTGTTGGGGACGGGGGCGGTATCGGGCTAAAACTGCCCTGGGATCCATTTACATGGGATCTGTTTACAGAGAAAGAAAACCGAACACAAGGGTAAGAGGTTGCATCGTAATCAGATACCGGAGAAAAAACTGCGAACCAAACACCGCCTTAGTGTCAAGGGCAAAGTAAGAGCAAAACCAATGCTTCAATGATAAACCAAAATACATGTTATTCACCTCTGCCTGGGGTGCACAGAATCAAACAGCAGTAAGTTTATCATGACAGCGGAACTGCTGGCATATCGAGATTTAACATTCCAGGTTTGGTGAGGCCAATCGAATCAAGTACTCAAGGGGCTTGACCTCCTCCTCCTGAGTCTAAGTGTAAAAGTAGCAGTGGATCCTTCAGCGATTGCTCATCAGAGCAGATGCGGTGGCGAAACTTGATTTCAAGTTGGGCTCGTAATTTTGTCAAGGATAAGAAATGAACAAAGGAGTTGGGTTCGTTGTTTCGTTGAGGATAAAAAATGAACAAAAGGAGTTGGGCTCGTTACTTCGTTGAGGATAAAAAATGAACGAAGGAGGGTAATGATATCCTTACTCTCAAACATTACATGGTCTTCAAGCTGAAGTCGGAGCTTCATAACCTCAACCAAGCTAGACCATAACCAAATTAGAGCCTAGTTACAACCAACCCTTAATCAGATAAGTTTAACTAGGCCACTAATGGGGACCCTTTTAAAAGACTTAGAAAGACTAATTAGCCCTCCCTTATGAAAACACCAACCATAGGTAGGTGGAGAACTCACTTGGAAAGCTTCATGATGTCTTGAGCGAATAAAGATTGTCCATTATAGAGCTACAAATGCTGAGGATCATGACTTTGCCAGCCTAGAGATGGAAACAACTGATCCCAGGTAGGTCCAACAGAATAGTCATTCCCCTTCTTGAATCATTTGAAGTTTCACTGCAGACTTTTCTCTGAATTCATTTGCATTTCACTTTTCAGGACATCCCTCTGCATTCCGAACTCCAAAATGAGCAAGTCAGAGACTAACTCTATAAAGGACAGCCTGGGATGAATGGTGTACTTTTGCAGCTCTAAAAACAAATGAGAAGGGAACTTCAAGAAATCAGGGGGAGTTGTGGACTGAGTGGAGATGACAAGAGGGCTGCACGAGTTAAGTAAGTGGCAGCAGAGGTCACCGAGTGCCGCAAAGCATCGTGGAATAAGTGGACAAGCAAGCAGTTTCTACCAGCTTGAACTGCTCATAGCTGAGAGCGGATATCTTCTCTGGAGGATTTGCTAATATAGTACACCACAGCTTAGCTACAGCAACAGTGTCACTCACTGGAGGTTGACAACCCCGACCTAAATTGCAGTGGGGCAGAGAACACTGGGCTAGTGTGCTGACTGGTCCCTTTTGCCACTATAGAGATGTTTCGAGCAATGATATGTCTACCAGAACCAATCGTAGGGTTAATATGGATGGAGGAAGAAAAGGTTCACTGAATAGGGTGTAACTCTTTTAAAGAGCCAGCATTTCGTACATGCTCAACTGTCAGAACTCACAAAGTTAACTCATTGTTTACAGTAGCTATAGAGACATAGAATATGGTAGATTTGTGCACAAAGAAAAGATGCAGCATAAGGATACCTAAAAGGATCAAACAGAAGGGAGATTAGAAAAGGTTACGTAGGAAGCTCACATGATCCTATGACAACAAAGATGAAGAATCCAAGCACGATGGGTCCAACAGGATAGTCATTCCCCTTCTTCACAGTAGTTTCAGGCACTGAGCCCTCTTTGTAATGTTCTTCTGAAACTTAGACTCTTCCTGTCAGCAAGACGCCTTGAAGTAGTCTGCGAAGGAAATGAAACCAATTTAGTATACAGAACATAACAAAATGCCATGGACAAAGATAGCACAAACGCATTTAAATCCCTCAGATAAGATATCTATTTTATTCTTCGATAACACAATATAGACAAACAAAATATTTGATTACCAAAAATATATATTCTCATGCAGTTAGCATTAATCAGTAAGACAAGGATCGCACCTAAATCATGTGAAAATTAAATTTTCCTCACGTCCATGATAAATATTAATAATGGTACCAATTACTTAATCAGTATTTTGGAATTGTTCTGCCGATAATGATGATTTGTAAATCATAACACATCATAGAATTTACTGGTTCTCTCTAACTTAACAATTCAATTTTCACCTTATCGGTTGAAACCTATTATTACCACAAATTAGCATCATTGGCTTGGCCAGCCTGACCAACTAACTCCACTTTTGTCGATAGCCTTTTATGCTTGCTTCTTTCAAAAAACGTAATGGGTTCATTCACAAGTAAAAAAGCAAAACAAGCATCAGAAGGGAGGAAAGCTACTTATTGTGGATTTTTACTAAACTCGTAACGTAACTAGAATAGTTAAGTCTCTTTTGGACAAGCAGAACAAGCATATAGAATTGGTTTGCTGGCTTACTTGAAGAGCTTTACTTGCACCCCTAGTTACGGATGACCAGACCTTACAACATACTCAAAAAAGTATTCTATACTGGGGTCTGTACTCCAACCGACCTTAAAATGCTCATAAAGCTCTTCCCCTAAATCAAACGGTGGTAACTCAACAGCAAGTAGAGCCCTAACAGAGGTAGTAGATGGTAGTTACCAAAGCAGGGCATCAATTAGCAAGATCAATTTATTGCAGATTCGCAACTGCAGCACAGCATGAGACATTCAGAAAGCAATGAGCTGTAGACTCAAGGCAAAAGCATCAAGAGCCACGAGTACACAGGCATGTCCAAGAACAAGAGTTAACAAACACGATGTTTAGCATTTAAAAGGTTGATGAACCATTATCCTTCAGACTGGCAAAGATTCATATTCAACAGGTTGCATAGGCATTGGTATTAACAAAAAAAATCTTATTAAACAACCTGAAAAATAACCCCAGCTTCTATTTCGCTTCCTAACAGTAAGCAACAAAGCCAACAAAAAAATAATTCAATCCTTACAATGAGCATATTACGTAAAATACATGTTACAATCGTAGTACTAAAATGCTGAAGCTAAAAATCCATAATGCTTATTTCTTGAGCTTAATGGTCGATATAACAGGACTCGATACTGGACTAGTTTTTCAATAGACTACATACAGAAGCGGGAGATCTGAGAAAACACTTGCAGAAGACTGGCTCTGATGAGAAAGCAATATACTCGGAAAAAAGATGGTCAATAGTACTGCCTCCGTTCCTAAATATAAGTCTTTTTAGAAATTTCAATATGAACTACATACGGATGTATATAGACGTATTTTAGAGTGTAGATTCACTTATTTTGCTACGTATGTAGTCCATGTTGGAACCTCTAAAAGGACTTATATTTAGGAACTGAGGGAGTATATGTTAGATCGCCATTTATTTTTCAGTCTTTGTACGGTTCAAATTTCAAAATCATCAGCATCGTTGGGTCTAAAGGGAAAAAAAAAAGGAGATTGGTGGGTGAAGAAAATAATCTTAAGAGTTATTTCAGTGGGCATTTAGTTAGAACGCACATGTTCTCTTCACCATACATTCCAATGGACTAGGCAACATTCATGCCAACGTATCAATGTCCAGCTTTGCAAGAAAACAGATTGTACAGGTGCTAGTGCACTAACCAGGGCTAAAATCTGTGCGTTAAAAATAGTAAACCACCTACAGATCCACCATAATTTTAGGATTATTGATCCATATCTGCGTCGAAAACTAACCTGAAGTATACAAATCTATGATCTCTATCCAAGGTAAATATGCCCTAACCGAAACTCGCAGATCGTCACAGCACAGATCCACGCGGATGGATCACCGAAAACCGCAACCAAAAATTCCCAAGTCAACGCCCTACTGATGCCCCTACCGGAAGCCAGATTTCGGTAGGTTCGATCGAAACAACCCCACCCCGCATCGCCCAGTATCAATCGAAATCGATTGCTTATGCATGCATATCATGTACCACAAGGGGAATATGAGAAACCGGCGCAAATCCTCAAGACGCGAGCAGAATGAGGAAATCGCACAGACCGCTGCGCGGAGAAGACACAGATATTTGATCGCCTTACCATCCTTGCTTGTCGGGGCAGGGGAGCTCGCCGGAGACGATGTAGGCAGCGGACGGCGTCCGCGGGATCGGAGCAGGTGCCGGAGGAGGAGTGGGAGATGCCGGATGCGGGATCAGGGGCGAAAGACGGGGGGTTTGTAAAAATATCCTCTCACGACCCGAAGATTTCCTTTATGGGCCTGCTGGAGTGATCCTGCCGGCCCAATTTACCGGCTGACGGCTTCAGTTTCTGTTTCGGGTTATACAGGTAATAACCGTCTATCTGACCATCCAATTGCTCTTTTTTCCTCACTCTTTTCGTCCATTCTTGTTGAGATGCTACTCTTCTTTTGGCTAAGGCTATGACGTGTTCCTCCGGAACGGCATGATCCAGTGAGAAAAGATGATGACTCTAGCGGTTCAAACCTAGCGGCGCTTTTCAAACAATATATATTCGTTCATATAAAGAAGACAAAGTACCATCAATTGCTAGAAAAGTCATGGAGAACAATATGGCGCGTGGTAGTGCAAAAAACTCACATCCACGCCTGCATCGCTCTTGGCAGTGGCTCGGGCGGAACCCTAGCCGCAGTCGTCCCCTCCCCCACTTCTTCCTCCCTCGAGGTCGTCGGAGGACGCTGACGGACTAAGCCTACTCGACAGACAGCGGTGGGGGTGTTTCTTCGCGTATCGGTGCATCCTCGCATTGGAGGAGGCTCGGCCTCGGGAGAGTCTGATCTCCGGTCTGGGTTCACGGTGGGGTAGCGAGTGTCGTGGATTTCGACCCGGTGTATCCATCTTGCGAGTCCCTGGGACAAGGTGGCAGCTCTCTCGCCTGGCGACGGCTGCATGATGGTGCGGCAAGGAAGGATGCCAGATCTGGTCGGTTCGATAGTTCTATCTCGCCGGCATTAGCAGGAGATGAGGTTGGAGGTGGCACCGCATGGGGTTTGGCAGTCAATGTGTTGGGGGTGTGCGGGGCCAGTGGACGTGCCTCCCTACATTGGCCGACGGTGTGGGAATGGTGGTTTGCCTGCTCCAGGCAAAAGGATGGCTGGTGCTTTCGCCGGTGACGGCAAGACGTTAGAAGCGACCCGACCTCGAGACGGTCAAGTCTCGTGTATTTGTGCCATCCACGGATCAAGTATGTTGGCACACAAGACATCAATGTATATATCAAAGTGCAATCACATGTATAAATAACGTAAAACTGATATATACCTCATATGTCTCGTGAAACAATCAACGGTGTGGAGTCCCATCAACGCCATCGGCGAGTTGAGTGTAGACCGTAACCCAGATCGTAACTCTTACTCGTCAAGAAAATCCTGCAATATGATACGTTGCAGCCGTGTAGGTCAAGACATTGAATGTACCGGCAAGATCACAACATGAGAAAACAGATGGTAAAACTATACTATATGCAATTTGGCTTTGTGGCTCGGGTGCGAGTTTTGTTTGCGTAAAGCTGGTTTTATTTTCCCTACATCAAAGGAATAAATGAAGTCGTACTATGGAGTTTTCTATCATGACACGGTTCCGCCAACCAATGTGCCATAGCCCAAATCATCATAAGTTGCCCACAATTATGTTATCATCCGATGTTGAGAGTTAGAGATAGATCCAAGTCCAGAGGCTCAAGTTGTCCGTAACCGGGGACACGGCTAATCGATTAGGTTTTAACCCTCTGCAGAGGTTTGTACACTTTACCCGCAAGATTCGATCCCTCCCTTTTCGTCCTCGCACTTCATGATGTTTAAGAACAGGATGATCGAAAAATGGTCTTCCGAAGAGTTCCCCTGACCACTATCTGGTGCTCATCCATTCCTACCGTAGTTCTACATCTGCTAGCACCGTCCCAGCCAGAGTCACAACTAAGGTCAACCAAGCCAGAGCCCATAGTGACTTGCGGTTGCACATGTAAGCTTCAGGGCATGAAGTATTCTTCCGTCTCTTTGAGTCTGGGTGAAGCTTTCCGCAAGATGTCATGGCGCTTCTCCATGCATCCGGCCATCCTTTGGTTGCTCCAGGTGCCCACAACCGCCCTTCACCCAAGAGTGTGTATTGAATTCTTGTCTCGAGTCTTGAAGTCTTGAGGCCTTGAAGATGCAGTCCTTGCAGATGCCATCATGGAGTTGTCGTCATTGACGTAGAGTCGTCCATTCTCACACCACTCCCGAGCACTCATACCAAACCTCGTCTACTATAGTGTAGCACTAAAATAAATAACGTCCCGGGCTTGGTAACAGGGTGATGGGTTCCTACCTCATGCATACTACTCAACTACAAGAATTCAATATCACTACTGGAGGGTTGTTGCAAAGATGCCACTAAATGCAATAAGACATAGGTATGAAAGATGGTCAAAGTGAACTTGCCTGGTAAGTTGATGAAGATAACAACGCTCTCGAAAATAACTTGGTAGAACTATTCGTCACTCCGTTGAAAATCTATATAGTCCAACAAAGCATTCATATAAGCAAACATACTAGCAAGCAATTCTAACACTCATCAATAAAATGCAAGCCAACAAGGGATACCAAAAAAACCCAAGGAAAACTACACGAAACTAC
Organism: Aegilops longissima; assembly: GCA_021605205.1. Classification (NCBI taxonomy): domain Eukaryota; kingdom Viridiplantae; phylum Streptophyta; class Magnoliopsida; order Poales; family Poaceae; genus Aegilops; species Aegilops longissima. The sequence goes on along the minus strand of CM038680.1, from coordinate 179,282,928 downwards.
TACAGAAAACTCACATAACACAAAATAGTTTTGTCCTAAGTAAAACTTTACAAAGAAAATACTAAACTAATAATTTTAACAGAAATTAAAATTTAAATCAACTAAGTTAACAGAAAGTATTTTTCATAAAGTTTTACTAGCAAAAAAACACATAAAAAGCTAAATTCAAGCTCTAATTATGCTTAAAACAAAACTAGTAAGAAATAAAACATTTTATTTTTCTGTAAATAAAACTTCACTCTCTATACTATAGAAACAAATCGGAAATAAAATATAAAAGAGGTGAAAATAATTTCTTTTAAAAAAAAATTAAAACAACAGAAAACAGCAGCAAGTTAAAAATAGCTAGCGCGGTGTTGTTTTCGTGAAAAACTAATTTTATTAAAATCTATAAATACCCAAATTAATCCTACTACTAGGCAAGGTCAAAACAAAGCAGTGGCAAAAAAGAATCGCCTAAAAATATTAATTCTAGCTCATTTTATAGCAGAAATACTAATCTGAATAAGACTCATAAAAACAATTTTTTTTAAAAACTAAAACATGGCCGAAACTATTTTATGCAGAAACTACGAGAAATTTGTAAACTAACAAAAAAGGAATCAACTAAAAATATTAAACAACCTAAAAGATATAGACTTTACAAGAACAAAATTATTTTGTTTTAAAAAGGAAACTACAAAAATAACAAAAAAACAGCGCCATCGGGCCTATCTAACGCTTCAGCGAACACTAAAACGCCCAGCTGCTAAGCAGAATAACCGACCGTTCGATCAATAAAACAAATCGAATTAAACCGGAAAAGACCGAACTAAAACCGATCTAAACAAATAAACCTATCCTTCGTGTGATCTAATCTAGGCCGTTCATGCACGATCCAACGGTGGTGGGGCTTCCGGGTTTACTGCGGCGACGGCGATGACGGACGACGACGGCTCGGGCGGCGACAAGCAAGCGGCTCCGGTGGTCCGGGCGACGGCGGTGACGCGAGGAGATGCTGGCGGAGCAAGGCGAGGTCGAGGGTGGCGGTTGCAGCGGTCGGGACGACGGAGACGAGTGGAACGAGCTCAAGGGGCTCTGGTGCTCTGCAACTCGGCGACGGGCGGTGATGCTCAAGGCGGCGACTCCGCGATCCTCGGGCGGAGAGAGGATGTCAAAGAGGTGCGGGAGGAGATGGCGGTTCGGTGATGATCTTTGGGGGCAGAGAGTGCTCACCGACGTCGGGAGTGGCGCGAACCGAGGCGACGCGGTAAGATGCGTTCAGCGAGGGCATGGGCGGTGGTGGGTTTCGGGTTAGGGTTTTAGGGGATCAAGAGAGGAGGCCAAGGGGTTTTATAGGGCAAGGTCTTGGAGGAGGGGCGGCGGGATCACGATCCCGAGAAGATCGCGTGTCGAGGCGGCGGTGGTCGCGCCTGTGCGACATGGCGTGGGCGAGGGGTAAGAGATGAGGCGGGCCCCAGTAGTGAGAGAGGAGAGGAGGGTTGGTTGGGCACATCAAGCGGAGGCGGCTTCGAGGCGTCTGGTGGGCTCATTCTTGAATTGCGTCGGGTGGTGGTCGGGCAGCGTCGGGTGGCTAAATGGGCGGTTGGCTGGCCAGCTCGGGGGTTTCTTTTTTTTTGAAAATCACAGAGAGAGAAAACTAAATATAGACAAAACTATAGTATTTTTTATATACGACATATATATATCAATAAAATCAGAAAAATAAACCATACAACGTGAACATTTTCCAGTTACAAAAGCTGAACAAAAAAAACATTTTTTTAATTCCCAAATAAGCTCCAGTTTGAATTCAAAAAAAAATTGGCATTAATTTCTCCTGACTTTTGGAGTGTCATGTTAGCTCCTCTCATATTTTTAAACAAGTATTTGTTAGGGGTATATGAAATAAATTTCGAATGCCAAGTTGAATCCAAATTCAAATAAAATTCAAATGTCCCTGAAATTTCAAAATGCCACTCAATTTCACACAATCAGTTACACAAAATTCAAACAAACAATCATAAATATTTATTTAACATAACATTCCAAAATTTAAAAATTTGGGATGTTACAAACCTACCACACTTAAAATGAATCACGTCCTCGAGATTCGAAGAGGCTAGCAAGAAAAGGTGAGGGTTTGGGGGTCTTCTAGCAATGTCATTGATTGGAATGGTCTAATGTGCTACCACACTTAAAAGCAGGGTTATGGTCCAGTCCAAAACTCATGTGCTCATTCCTTTGGGGTTGACGGTGTCGGTCTTCTCATATTCCCTGGAATAACTCTTTCACTGGTGCTGCTCCCAGTAGGGGCATGACCTTTTTCTCAAAATCTTGTGTCCTCTAAATCCTGGTGAGGTCCTTCCGAAGGGTGGGTCTTCATATCTGACATGTCTGTCGTCAATACTAAGAAACTATTGGAACCTCCTGGCGGTCAACAATTTATGGCTTCTCCTGCAAGAAAGAAAAAAAATGGTCGGGGTTGAATCTCACCGTATATCCTACGATTGGCATCGGCTGCCTGTAAGGGTTCCATCGCCCTACCATTCTATGGTTTTATGGCTTGACGTGTCGACGCTCTTCTAAGGTTTTCAAGGCTCTCGATTTTCCATCAACATATGATAGTTCATGATAGAAGTCTCCGTATGGGGCCAATCCATCCCGTGCATTTGAACCATTACTACATATGCGGACATCGAATCACGATTCTAACACTTGGGCATACTCACAAGCATTGCGAATTTCTCTTGTTGATTTAACCGAGTTCGAATAAATCCATGGTTTCGCAAGTTGAACAAGACATCTATCGTTACTTCACCACTCTCGGTTTTTGCGTAACCTCCTACTAAACGTATGCCGATTGAATCACCGATTCTTTCAAATTTCTTCCTTCATCAAGGTTACATCTGTTCCTTTTCAAATCCTAGGCCTGTGGGTTATGGCCCACTTCAACACTAGTGCAGCTTTAACTCATCCTTGGAGTAACTCTCTTGTTCCATATTACACCTCCTTTAAATCCAAAGAGTACTGCTTCTTCATACCATCATATCAAAAGCAAAACTCCAACTTTTTTTTTTCTTTCAACTACAGTCCGTGGAATATATATTTTCTTATCCATTAGTCTAGTCTTCTTCTGTGGTACTACCACCCTTAAAATGAAATTCACAAATCCATCCATAGACCATATTTCTCATATCCTCGAAAATGGTCAAAATCATTGTTCACAGAGTAACAACTCAAAAAAAAAAACAATCCACGTATGAAATCATGACACATTAACTTTATTGATTTCACGAATTCATTACAATCTCTGAGCACTCATTTCATAACTCAACTCATCGAACTTATGAAAATAAACCTGCTTTCTACCACTCTTATTATCCATATCAAAATTCCAACTACTCAACTCCATCTTCCTTCTTGTAGGGACATTCATCAGCATAATGTCCGGCTCCCTTGCAGCGAAAACAAATGAATTTCGACATGTCTCGAGGCTTCTTTGTGATTATGTAGGCTCCTTGGGTTATAGGCTTCTTTTCTGGACATTTACTAGCGTAATGACCTAAATCCTTGCACCTGTAACAAGTGATGTGACTCAGGTCCTTCTCTGTAGAAATTAGGTTGTTCTGGGGATGCCTTCGCTTTCTCTTCCTAGATTTCTGCGTAATGACCAGAGCTTCTATTTCCTGAGGGTCAAACTTCACTTCTGCTGTCGGGAAGTCTCTGAGATCCTCTTTGCTTTCCTTCATGCAATACACTGAAAAATGTCCTTCTTCCCCACATGAATAGCAGACTTGGGAGAAAAATCTGTTTAGGCCTTCACCATCAGGGTCTTCAATAACTTCCTTCATCATAGATTCTTCTAAATTTCCCCTGAAGGCTTCTTTCTGTTGCTTGGTAATTTCTTGTACCTTGGGGTAAAAGTGACATTGAGCAGGGTAGTGCGTGGTTCCTTCACACAGGAAACAAGTAACCTGCCCAGTCGGGCATTCTTCCTCTGGGTGATTTTCCTCACAATAAGGGCATCCATCCTTGTGTTCTTCATTGGTGTGTCCTATTTCTCCACAAATCTTGTAGGCACAAGGTTTCTTCTTCGGGTTATCATAGTGCTTCCGAATAAGGCATGATCTCAACAGGGTCTTTTTGAATTCCTCCCAAGCTCCATTACGTCCTTGTATGGCTCGATGCATTTTCCACCAGATTGCAACACTCTCGGTAAAATGCTGAAGAGCATATGTGTAACGCCCCGGATTCGATGCGCCAGGTGTCTGGCAGTTGTTCGTTGTCTTTGCCATGTCATTTGCTTGCGTGTTGTACTTTGCCATGTCATCATATGCATTTCATATCATGTCGTCATGTGCATCGCATTTGCATACGTGTTCGTCTCATGCATCCGAGCATTTTCCCCGTTGTCCGTTTTGCAATCCGGAACTCCTATGCTCCCCGGCGCCCCCCTTTACCTCTTTTCATGTGCGGGTGTTAAACTTTCTCGGAATGGCCCGAGGTTTGTCAAGCGGCCTTGGTATAGCACCGGTAGACCGCCTGTCAAGTTTCGTGCCATTTGGAGGTCGTTTGGTACTCCAACGGTTAACCGGGTAACCGTAAAAGCCCTCTTTGAGTTGCAGCCCAACACCCCTTCCAAAGTGGCCCAAAACCCAGCAAACTCCCTCTATGTTCTCGGACGTTCGATCACGATCAAGGACCAAAACCGCTCCTCATTTGGAGTCTCCTAGCTCCTCTACCTATATAAACACATCCTCCCCGAATTCACGTATGAATTCCACCTAACCCTAGCTCCTCCTACCTCGGCCACCGGACAAAATATCCTCACGCGGACATGTCCGCCCTGGCCAGGCCGGACCAACCCGGTCTCGCCACGTCACCGCCGCCGTCCCTCACAGGCCTCGCCTGAGCCCATCCGGGGCTCATGCCTGCACATGCCGCCGCCGAAGCTCTCGCTGAGCTCCCTCCGCCAGATGCCCTTTCGCCGATATCGCGCCGCCTCGTCTCCGGCCGCCGCGGAAAGCAGCCCCGGCGACCGGCGACCAGGCTGGTCCTCATACCGAAAGCCGCCCGCCCGTCCGTCCCTGCGCGCCTTCGACAGATCCCCCGCCGCTTAGCGCCTCCTCTGGCGACCCGTCGTCGCCGGCGACCTCCGCCGTGCGCCGTTCGCCGCCTCCCCGCCACGGATCCGGTCGGGCCAGACCGGATCCAGCCATCCCCGGCGCCCTCCGTCCTCCCGTGCCTGCTCCGGCCTCCTCCTCGCCGGAGTTCGCCGCCACCTCGCCGGAGCTTCGCCGGATCTGGAGGTGGACCAGATCCACCAATGCATCCAACCAAACGGCGCCCCGATCCCGGATCTCCTCGTCCCGCACGCCTCCGTCCCGGGTTGACTTTTCCCGGAGGTGATATTTCGTCTAAGTCCCAGATTTTGCACATTTTCATGCCATATTCATCATGTCATAACTCTCTGCATATTGCTCCTTTTCGTGCGTGTAATATGTCAAATTGTTCGCCTCGACGAGTAGACCATTTCATCTCATTGCATCATTTTCATTTGAGCTCATCTTGATGCCGGAAATGCTGTTAGAAGAGGGCTATGTGATGTTAGTTTAAGATTCTTATCAGAACATGCACTTTTGTCATTTTTGCCATGATTGATGTGTGCACCCTATGAACTTGAGTCCTACATGTGTTTTGTAATATGCCATGCCATCTTTACAGGGTGTATGCCATGTATTTTTGTGATCTCTGTGGTGACTAGCACAAGCATGCAAACTAGGCTTCATGATGTTGCTGATTTCAGCCCCTGTTCTGCTGATATTTTTATGCCATGTAAACTTGATGCTACCGAGAGTTTCGTGCTTATTTTGAGATACTTCAGTAAGGATGTTTTGAACATATGGTTATTATCTATCACTCCATGCCCATTTTTGCAATTATGGAGTGCCATAGCTTGAGTCAATCGAGCTCTACTTTTGCTATAAAATGTTTCCTGGCAGGTTGTTTACATGTTATTCAATCTTGCCAAGGTTGTTGTAGTTGATCCGTGTGTGCTATAATGTTGTTTTTGCCATGTATAGCTTCTATGCCATGTCTTCTTACTGTTAGTTGCCTTGCCATGCCATGTATTGCTCTGTGGTGAGTGGTTCAAGCTCACCAACATGCCTACTTATTGTTGTTCCTGCCATGTATGAATCTGCAATATAACTTGCTATGTTTACATGGGTGCCATCATATCTTCTGATCCTTTTTGCCTTATGGTCAGTAAAGGACTTTTGTTCTATGCAATTAGTAGATTCATGCTATGCCTTTGTTTGCCATGATAAGTTCCTGTAGCATGTTGTTTGATAGCTCTAAACATTGCAACCTGATGTTATTTCTGCAAAGTCTGAAACTGTTATTATTTGCAATCTTGCCATGTGTGTTTGAGCATGTTCTAGTGATTTCTGGAGATAGCTCAGTCTTCATGTTTTGTAATGCGTTACCTGTACATCATGCCCATGCCTTTTGTTTTCATATTGAGGTGCTGTAGCATATTGTTTTGATGCTTGCAATATGCCTACTTATGTTATGGATGATTGTTGTTATGCCTTGTATAGAGTGTATGTGTTGCACCGCTGCTCGCTTTTGAGTGTGCTCTATATGAAACTTGCTTAGAATTGCATGTAGTTTCATATTATCATGTTGCATCCTTGTTTTGAGGTGTTTGTATGATGTTTGAATGCATTTTGCATCAATGCCATGTTTAACTTGTTTTGCTCATATCTTCTAGACCGTAGCTCCGAATCTAATGAACTTTATATGTAACTTGACTAGAATTTCGTGTAAATCATCTTGGTGCATCTTAACTTGCTGTTTAACAACTTGAACATAAGGTTTATTCAGATCTGGACCAATTTCGAAATTTGCATATGAGGACTTACCGAATTGTTATATGTTGTTCCGGCCTCATTTAAACTTGCCTTGATGTGTTGCTCTTGTTTGAATCATCTTTTTCCATGAGTAGCCTCATCTAGCATGGTCATGCATCATGCTTGTTGTGCATCATGCCTTGTTCATGTGTGGTGTGTTTACTATGTTGTGTGCTTCTTCTCGATAGTTCCTGCTTCGCTATGATCGTGAGGACTCGTTCGCTCACCCTTGGTTCGTCTTCGTGGATTCATCTTCTTCATGGACTCGTTCTTCTTCCTTGAGGGATTTCAGGCAAGATGACCGCTACCCTGGATCTCACTACTATCATTGCTATGCTAGTTGTTTCGCTTTTATCGCTATATCGCGCTACCTATCACTTATTTCTCAAGCCTCCCAAATTGCCATGTCGCCTCTAACCTTTTGCACCCTTCCTAGCAAACCGTTGTTTGGCTATGTTACCGCTTTGCTCAGCCCCTCTTATAGCGTTGTTAGTTGCGGTGAAGATGAAGTTTGTTCCTTGTTGGAACATGGAGATGTTGTTCCTTGTTGGAACATGTTTACTTGTTGGGATATCACAATATATCTTATTTAATTAATGCATCTATATACTTGGTAAAGGGTGGAAGGCTCGGCCTTATGCCTGGTGTTTTGTTCCACTCTTGCCGCCTCTAGTTTCCGTCATATCGGTATTATGTTCCCGGATTTTGTGTCCCTAACGCGGTCGGGTGATTTATGGGACCCCTTGACAGTTCGCTTTGAATAAGACTCCTCCAAAGAAGGCCCAACATTGGTTTTACCATTTGCCTCACCCAGCCCTTTTTCCCTTGGGTTTCGGAGCCCGAGGGTCATCTTTATTTTACCCCCGGGCGGTGCTCCTCCGAGTGTTGGTCCAAACTAGAGCACCGTGCGGGACCATTCCTTGGCAACTTGGGTTACGTCGGTTCTCAGACGCTTCGCTCATCCGGTGTGCCCTGAGAACGAGATATGTGCAGCTCCTATCGGGATTTGTCGGCACATCCGGGCGGCTTTGCTGGTCTTGTTTTATTGCTGTCGAAATGTCTTGTAGCCGGGATTCCGAGACTGATCGGGTCTTCCCGGGGAGAAGGAATATCCTTCGTTGATCGCGAGAGCTTATCATGGGCTAAGTTGGGACACCCTGCAGGTATAAACTTTCGAGAGCCGTGCCTGCGGTTATGTGGCGATGGGAATTTGTTAATACCTCTTTTCATGTGCGGGTGTTAAACTTTCTCGGAATGGCCCGAGGTTTGTCAAGCGGCCTTGGTATAGCACCGTGAGACCGCTGTCAAGTTTCGTGCCATTTGAGGTCGTTTATACTCCAACGGTTAACCGGTAACCGTAAAAGCCCTCTTTGAGTTGCAGCCCAACACCCTTCCAAAGTGGCCCAAAACCCAGCAAACTCCCTCTATGCTCTCGGACGCTCGATCACGATCAAGGACGAAAACCGCTCCTCATTTGGAGTCTCCTAGCTCCCTCTACCTATATAAACACATCCTCCCCGAAATTCACGTATGAATTCCACCCTAACCCTAGCTCCTCCTACTGCTACCATCGGACAAAATATCCCTGCGGACATGTCCGCCTGCCAAGGCCGGACCAACCCGGTCTCGCGACGCCACGCCGCCGTCCTCGCGCGCGGTCCGCCTGAGCCCATCCGGGGCCCATGCGACCAGCCTACGCACGCGCTGAGCTCTCGCTGAGCTCCCTCCGCCAGATGCCCTTCGGCCTGATACGCGCCGCCTCGTCTCCGGCCACCGGCGAGCAGCCCATCGGCGACCGGGCGACCAGGCTGGTCCTCATAGCGAGCCGCCCGCTTCCGTCCGTCCTGCGCCCTTTGACAGATCCGCCGCCGCTTAGCGCCTCCTCTGGCGACTTTCGTCGCTGGCGACCTCCGCGCGCGCCGTTCGCCGCCTCCCGCCACGGATCCGTCGGGCCAGACCGATCCAGCCATCCAGCGCGCCTCCGTCCTCCGTGTGCTCCGGCCGGCCTCTCGCCGGAGTTCGCCGACACCTCGCCGGAGCTTCGCCGGATCTGGAGGTGGACCAGATCCACCAATGCATCCAACCAAACGGCGCCCCGATCCCGGATCTCCTCGTCCCGCACGCCTCCGTCCCGGGTTGACTTTTCCCGGAGGTGATATTTCGTCTAAGTCCCAGATTTTGCACATTTTCATGCCATATTCATCATGTCATAACTCTCTGCATATTGCTCCTTTTCGTGCGTGTAATATGTCAAATTGTTCGCCTCGACGAGTAGACCATTTCATCTCATTGCATCATTTTCATTTGAGCTCATCTTGATGCGGAAATGCTGTTAGAAGAGGGCTATGTGATGTTAGTTTAAGATTCTTATCGTAACATGCACTTTTGTCATTTTTGCCATGATTGATGTGTGCACCCTATGAACTTGAGTCCTACATGTGTTTTGTAATATGCCATGCCATCTTTACAGGGTGTATGCCATGTATTTTTGTGATCTCTGTGGTGACTAGCACAAGCATGCAAACTAGGCTTCATGATGTTGCTGATTTCAGCCTGCTGCTCACTGATATTTTTATGCCATGTAAACTTGATGCTACCGAGAGTTTCGTGCTTATTTTGAGATACTTGAGAAGGATGTTTTGAACATATGGTTATTATCTATCACTCCATGCCCATTTTTGCAATTATGGAGTGCCATAGCTTGAGTCAATCGAGCTCTACTTTTGCTATAAAATGTTTCCTGGCAGGTTGTTTACATGTTATTCAATCTTGCCAAGGTTGTTGTAGTTGATCCGTGTGTGCTATAATGTTGTTTTTGCCATGTATAGCTTCTATGCCATGTCTTCTTACTGTTAGTTGCCTTGCCATGCCATGTATTGCTCTGTGGTGAGTGGTTCAAGCTCACCAACATGCCTACTTATTGTTGTTCCTGCCATGTATGAATCTGCAATATAACTTGCTATGTTTACATGGGTGCCATCATATCTTTCGATCCTTTTTGCCTTATGGTCAGAAAGGACTTTTGTTCTATGCAATTAGTAGATTCATGCTATGCCTTTGTTTGCCATGATAAGTTCCTGTAGCATGTTGTTTGATAGCTCTAAACATTGCAACCTCGATGTTATTTCGCAAAGTCTAAACTGTTATTATTTGCAATCTTGCCATGTGTGTTTGAGCATGTTCTAGTGATTTCGGAGATAGCTCAGTCTTCATGTTTTGTAATGCGTTACCTGTACATCATGCCCATGCCTTTTGTTTTCATATTGAGGTGCTGTAGCATATTGTTTTGATGCTTGCAATATGCCTACTTGCGGTTATGGACAGATTGTTGTTATGCCTTGTATAGAGTGTATGTGTTGCACCGTTGCTCCGTTTTGAGTGTGCTCTATATGAAACTTGCTTAGAATTGCATGTAGTTTCATATTATCATGTTGCATCCTTGTTTTGAGGTGTTTGTATGATGTTTGAATGCATTTTGCATCAATGCCATGTTTAACTTGTTTTGCTCATATCTTCTAGACCGTAGCTCCGAATCTAATGAACTTTATATGTAACTTGACTAGAATTTCGTGTAAATCATCTTGGTGCATCTTAACTTGCTGTTTAACAACTTGAACATAAGGTTTATTCAGATCTGGACCAATTTCGAAATTTGCATATGAGGACTTACCGGAATTGTTATATGTTGTTCCCGGCCTCATTTAAACTTGCCTTGATGTGTTGCTCTTGTTTGAATCATCTTTTTCCATGAGTAGCCTCATCTAGCATGGTCATGCATCATGCTTGTTGTGCATCATGCCTTGTTCATGTGTGGTGTGTTTACTATGTTGTGTGCTTCTTCTCGATAGTTCCCGTTTCGTTGCGATCGTGAGGACTCGTTCGTCTACCCTTGGTTCGTCTTCGTGGATTCATCTTCTTCATGGACTCGTTCTTCTTCCTTGAGGGATTTCAGGCAAGATGACCGCTACCCTGGATCTCACTACTATCATTGCTATGCTAGTTGTTTCGTTTTATCGCTATACTGCGCTACCTATCACTTATTTCTCAAGCCTCCCAAATTGCCATGTCAGCCTCTAACCTTTTGCACCCTTCCTAGCAAACCGTTGTTTGGCTATGTTACCGCTTTGCTCAGCCCCTCTTATAGCGTTGTTAGTTGCAGGTGAAGATGAAGTTTGTTCCTTGTTGGAACATGGAGATGTTGTTCCTTGTTGGAACATGTTTACTTGTTGGGATATCACAATATATCTTATTTAATTAATGCATCTATATACTTGGTAAAGGGTGGAAGGCTCGGCCTTATGCAGTGTTTTGTTCCACTCTTGCCGCCTCTAGTTTCCGTCATATCGGTATTATGTTCCCGGATTTTGTGTCCCTAACGCGGTCGGGTGATTTATGGGACCCCTTGACAGTTCGCTTTGAATAAGACTCTCCAAAGAAGGCCCAACATTGGTTTTACCATTTGCCTCACCCAGCCCTTTTTTCCCTTGGGTTTCGGAGGCGAGGGTCATCTTTATTTTACCCCCGGGCCGGTGCTCCTCAGTGTTGGTCCAAACTAGAGCACCGTATGGGACCATTCCTTGGCAACTTGGGTTACGTGGTTCAGACGCTTCGCTCATCCGGTGTGCCCGAGAACGAGATATGTGCAGCTCCTATCGGGATTTGTCGGCACATCGGGCGGCTTTGCTGGTCTTGTTTTATTGCTGTCGAAATGTCTTGTAGCCGGATTCCGAGACTGATCGGGTCTTCCGGGAGAAGGAATATCCTTCGTTGATCGCGAGAGCTTATCATGGGCTAAGTTGGGACACCCTCGCAGGTATAAACTTTCGAGAGCCGTGCCATGGTTATGTGGCGATGGGAATTTGTTAATATCCGGTTGTAGTAAACTTGAAGTAAACTCTTCTAAAATACACCAACCGTGTGCATAACCGTGAGTGTCTCTTTTCGGGGTTAATCGAGAGGAGAACACGGTTTCTGGGTTATGTTTGACGTAGGTAGGAGTTCAGGATCACTTCTTGATCATTGCTAGTTGACGACCGTTCCTTTGTTTCTCTTCTCACTCTCATTTGCGTATGTTAGCCACCATATATGCTTAGTCCTGCTGCAACCTCACCACTTTACCCCCCCTTCCTTTCCCTTTAAGCTTTGCTAGTCTTGATACCCATGGTAATGGGATTCTTTGAGTCCTCGTGGCTCTGATTACTACACAACAGTTGCAGTGTACAGGTTTGCGATGATCATGACGTGAGAGCGATGTTGCTTGTTTTGGAGTTCTTCTTCTGCTTCTTCGATCAGGGGATAGGTTCCAGGTCGGGAGCCTGGGCTAGCAGGGTGGATGTCGTTTGAGTTTCTGTTTATGTTTCATCCGTAGTCGGATGTTGTTGTTGTATTGTTGTATTCATGTGACATTGTATGTATTGTATGTATCCCCATCTATTATGTAATGTTGATGTAATGATATCCACCTTGCAAAAGCGTTTCATTATGCGGGTCTATCCTTGGTGGGACCTTCTAGTTCCTTTTGGATAGGGTCGCATATTGGGCGTGACAAGTTGGTATCAGAGCCTCGACTGACCTTAGGAGCCCCCTTAATTGATCGTGTAGTTTGGCCGTTGTTGAGTCTAGAAGAAAACTGATTTCTGAGTCTAGTTATATCGGAGAGTAGGAATTCTTTTTACTCCCCAGCCCCTTCATCGCTCTGGTGAGGAATCTTGACGTAGATGTTTTGAACTACTTCTCTTCCCCTTCAAATTTTTCTTTAGGATCACGCAGTTGGTTTTTCGATTGTTGTTCCCCAGCTCTTTGCATCCGGTGCATTTCTCGTCAAGTTGACTCGAGCCTCTTCACCTTTGCCAAGTTCAATCCTCAGTTCTTCCTCCAACGTCGTTGTTTTTCCCTGTCCGAAGTTGTCCTTGTTTTTTCCCACCCGCCCACCCTTCTTCTTCTCGAAACCGGAGTCCGTAATCGAGTATCGATCCTACTCGTGCGAAGTCTTTGCTTTCTATCCTCATTGTTCTCAACCGGTTTTTTCTCTTCAAGTTATTCGTCGTTTTTCCCCTTCCAAGTTGCCTTTGTTTTCCCGCCCTCCCACCCTTTTCTTCCCGGAGTCTGACTCTCTCTCGACCATCAATTTCATTCGTACGGAGTCTCTTCAGTCTTCCCTCAATTATCTCAACCGGCGAATTCTCGTCTCGTTCGTCATTCTTCATCTATTTCTTTTCCGGTGGATTCAATTCAAGTTTTCAGGATGATCATATTCTTTTCCTTGGATCAAGTGTTTTCCCTGCTCGTTCGCCTCTCGCCAATTTATCCTTCCGGAGTGTTCAACACATCTCAGGAGATTCGTCTGTGTTCCAATTAATTCGAGGTTGTCTCCTCAGTCAAATATTTCAGTTCTTCCGGTGCACCATCTATCTGTTCAACATCCCTTTCCAACGGTGTTTTCTTTTTAGTGGGCCCTAACCCACAGGTCTTTCCCAGGATCTTACCTGACTCTTTTAATTTCCCCGGAGCTATTCCCAATTCTTTTCAAGTGTGACGTAAGAATGGATTCCATCAGTCACATGCCTTTTCCAAGATCTCTTTCAAATTCTTTTCATTATTGGCTCAACCCTTCCTCTTTTGCATTCTTCCGGAGTACCTCAACAATTTTGGTGGTGTTTCTCATCGTCATTTGAAGACCGAAGAAGAGTCTTTCCTCTAAATCTTGTCTGTTCTCTCAAAGATTCGCGGTCCTAGCTCGATGTTATGCTATCAAATTGTTTCTAGTCATGCAAATTCTTTTCATCCATTCGGAGTATGTCAGGAGTTGTTTTTCGGAGGCCATCGTTCCAGAAAAATTCTTCGTCCTCACATTTCAGCTACCGTTATCCAGTTATCCCGGTGCTTCGTTCAAGTGTTCTTTAATCAGCTCATGATCTCTTTGTTCTTTTACATCTAAATCCCCTCTAGTTTATTTGTTCTTCTAATTTTTCCCGACGATTCTTCCATCAGGCATTTCCGAATTCTTACGGTGGTTCGTTCAAGATTCTTTTTCCTTGTTTATCATATTAATCCATTCGTTCTTTTCAACCTACCGATGGTTCAGTAAGACCTTCTCAAGTTCACCATATGTCACTTCTTAATCCTTTTCAAGAAGAATAAGTAGTATGCAAAATCCATTGCTTGTCATCAATTTAATTTGATGAAGGTTAAGCATACAATAAATCTTATTCTTATTTCATCCAAGTGATTGATCTTTTTCTTTGGAGTTTGTTCTTGATGAATAAATTCTAGTTCCAAGTGTCTTCATCTTTTCTTATCCGGAGTTCAGTTTCCTCGGCCATTTTGTCGGAACCTCCATCGGAATCATCGCAATGCTCATCTTATTCTTTCGTCCTTCATTCTATCTCATCATCCTTTCGTTACCGGAGTTCTTCATGGTGGTTCTTCATGATTTAATTCTTTCTTCAAGAGTTTCATCAATATTTTGGTGGAATTCAAACATCTTTTCTTCTTGCATCTCTAAGTGTAATTAATTCTCCGTATTCTTTAGAATTGGAGTTTTGCATTTCTTTGTTCTTCTCAGATATTCAAATCCACTCAATCCTTCCTTCTAAGTTCTTTTCATTCAAATTCTTTCAATTCTTCCGGAGGCATTGCGTTGTTTATCTCGTCAAGTTTCATTCCATCTTCTTAAGCTCGTGTTCTATTCCTCCATGTTTTAGCAGGAGTGCTGCCTAAATCCTTTCAGTCTTATTCGTTTCTTTTCTCATTCTAACCACTCCGGTTAGAACGAGTGCTTTTATAGTCTATCTGATTCCGTGAGCTTTTGATTCTCGTCATTCTCGTCGTTCCTCTCTTCTTCTCGAGTGCTCTCCATTCTTTGCTTCTTTTCTTGAGTTCTTGTTTCACCTCATCCCTTTTTCCCTTCCGTCTCGGTCCTAAGATCTCGGGACGAGATCTCTTGTTAGTGGAGGAGTGTTGTAACGCCCCGGATTCGATGCGCCAGGTGTCTGCCAGTTGTTCGTTGTCTTTGCCATGTCATTTGCTTGCGTGTTGCACTTTGCCATGTCATCATCTGCATTTCATATCATGTCGTCATGTGCATCGCATTTGCATACGTGTTCGTCTCATGCATCCGAGCATTTTCTCCGTTGTCCGTTTTGCAATCCGGCACTCCTATGCTCCCCGGCGCCCCCCCTTTACCTCTTTTCATGTGCGGGTGTTAAACTTTCTCGGAATGGCCTGAGGTTTGTCAAGCGGCCTTGGTATAGCACCGTGACCCTTTGTCAAGTTTCGTGCCATTTGGAGGTCGTTTGGTACTCCAACGGTTAACCGGGTAACCGTAAAAGCCCTCTTTGAGTTGCAGCCCAACACCCCTTCCAAAGTGGCCCAAAACCCAGCAAACTCCCCTCTATGCTCTCGGTCGTTCGATCACGATCGCGTGACCGAAAACCGCTCCTCATTTGGAGTCTCCTAGCTCCCTCTACCTATATAAACACATCCTCCCCCAAAATTCGCGGATGAATTCCACCCTAACCCTAGCTCCTCCTACCTCGCGCCACCGGACAAAATATCCCCGCGCCGGACATGTCCGCCCTTGCGCCGGACCAACCGGTCTCGCCACGTCACCGCTGACGTCCCTCGCGCCCGCCCACCTGAGCCCATCCGGGGCCCATGGCACCCTGCAACGCCGCCTGCCGCCGCGCCCTCCGCCGCCTGAGCTCGCCGGAGCTCCTCCGCCGCCTGCCCCTTCGCCGCGACATCGCGCCGCCTCCGTCTCCGGCCGCCGCCGAAGCAGCCCATCGGCGACCGGCGACCAGGCTGGTCCCGCGCCCGAGCTGCCCCGCCCGTCCGTCCTGCGCCCTTGATAGATCCGCGCCGCTTAGCGCCTCCCTCCAGCGACCCGTCGTCGCCGGCGACCTCCGACGCCGGCCGTTCGCCGCCTCCCGCCCATGGATCCGGTCGGGCAGGCCGGATCCAGCCATCCCAGCGCCCTCCGTCCTCCGTGCTCGCTCGGCCTCCTCCTCGCCGGAGTTCGCGCCACCTCGCCGGGAGCTTCGCCGGATCCGAGGTGGACCAGATCCACCAATGCATCCAACCAAACGGCGCCCGATCCCGGATCTCCTCGTCCCGCACGCCTCCGTCCCGGGTTGACTTTTCCCGGAGGTGATATTTCGTCTAAGTCCCAGATTTTGCACATTTTCATGCCATATTCATCATGTCATAACTCTCTGCATATTGCTCCGTTTCGTGCGTGTAATATGTCAAATTGTTCGCCTCGACGAGTGGACCATTTCATCTCATTGCATCATTTTCATTTGAGCTCATCTTGATGCCCGCAATGCTGTTAGAAGAGGGCTATGTGATGTTAGTTTCAGATTCTTATCAGAACATGCACTTTTGTCATTTTTGCCATGATTGATGTGTGCACCCTATGAACTTGAGTCCTACATGTGTTTTGTAATATGCCATGCCATCTTTACAGGGTGTATGCCATGTATTTTTGTGATCTCTGTGGTGACTAGCACAAGCATGCAAACTAGGCTTCATGATGTTGCTGATTTCAGCCCCTGTTCTGCTAATATTTTTATGCCATGTAAACTTGATGCTACCGAGAGTTCCATGCTTATTTTGAGATACTTCAGTAAGGATGTTTTGAACATATGGTTATTCTCTATCCATCCATGCCCTTTTTTGCAATTATGGAGTGCCATAGCTTGAGTCAATCGAGCTCTACTTTTGCTATAAAATGTTTCCCGACAGGTTGTTTACATGTTATTCAATTTTGCCAAGGTTGTTGTAGTTGATCCGTGTGTGCTATGATGTTGTTCTTGCCAGCCATATCTTCTTACTGTGAGTTGCCTTGCCATGCCATGTATTGCTCTGTGGTGAGTGGTTCAAGCTCACCAACATGCCTACTTATTGTTGTTCCTGCCATGTATGAATCTGCAATATAACTTGCTATGTTTACATGGGTGCCATCATATCTTCTGATCCTTTTTGGCTTATGGTCAGTAAAGGACTTTTGTTCTATGAAATTAGTAGATTCATGCCATGCCTTTGTTTGCCATGATAAGTTTCTGTAGCATGTTGTTTGATAGCTCTAAACATTGCAACCTGATGTTATTTCTGCAAAGTCTGAAACTGTTATTATTTGCAATCTTGCCATGTGTGTTTGAGCATGTTCTAGTGATTTCTGGAGATTGCTCAGTCTTCATGTTTTGTAATGCGTTACCTGTACATCATGCCCATGCCTTTTGTTTTCATATTGAGGTGCTGTAGCATATTGTTTTGATGCTTGCAATATGCCTACTTGCGGTTATGGACAGATTGTTGTTATGCCTTGTATAGAGTGTATGTGTTGCACCGTTGCTCCGTTTTGAGTGTGCTCTATATGAAACTTGCTTAGAATTGCATGTAGTTTCATATTATCATGTTGCATCCTTGTTTTTAGGTGTTTGTTTTATGTTTGAATGCATTTTGCATCAATGCCATGTTTAACTTGTTTTGCTCATATCTTCTAGACCGTAGCTCCGAATCTAATGAACTTTATATGTAACTTGACTAAAATTTCGTGTAGATCATCGTGGTGCATCTTAACTTGCTGTTTAACAACTTGAACATAAGGTTTATTCAGATCTGGACCAATTTCGAAATTTTCATATGAGGACTTACCAGAATTGTTATATGTTGTTCCCGGCCTCATTTAAACTTGCCTTGATGTGTTGCTCTTGTTTGAATCATCTTTTGCCATGAGTAGCCTCATATAGCGTGGTCATGCATCATGCTTGTTGTGCATCATGCCTTGTTCATGTGTGGTGTGTTTACTATGTTGTGTGCTTCTTCTCGATAGTTCCCGTTTCGTTGCGATCGTGAGGACTCGTTCGTCTACGCTTGGTTCGTCTTCGTGGCTTCATATTCTTCATGGACTCGTTCTTCTTCCTTGAGGGATTTCAGGCAAGATGACCGCTACCCTGGATCTCACTACTATCATTGATATGCTAGTTGTTTCGTTTTATCGCTATGCTGCGCTACCTATCACTTGTTTCTCAAGCCTCCCAAATTGCCATGTCAGCCTCTAACCTTTTGCACCCTTCCTAGCAAACCGTTGTTTGGCTATGTTACCGCTTTGCTCAGCCCCTCTTATAGCGTTGTTAGTTGCAGGTGAAGATGAAGTTTGTTCCTTGTTGGAACATGGAGATGTTGTTCCTTGTTGGAACATGTTTACTTGTTGGGATATCACAATATATCTTATTTAATTAATGCATCTATATACTTGGTAAAGGGTGGAAGGCTCGGCCTTATGCCTGGTGTTTTGTTCCACTCTTGCCGCCCTAGTTTCCGTCATATCGGTATTATGTTCCCGGATTTTGCGTCCCTAACGGTCGGGTGATTTATGGGACCCCTTGACAGTTCGCTTTGAATAAGACTCCTCCAAAGAAGGCCCAACATTGGTTTTACCATTTGCCTCACCTAGCCCTTTTTCCCTTGGGTTTCGGGCCGAGGGTCATCTTTATTTTACCCCGGGCCAATGCTCCTCCGAGTGTTGGTCCAAACTAAAGCACCGTCTTGGGACCATTCCTTGGCAACTTGGGTTACGTCGGTTCTCAGACGCTCGCTCATCCGGTGTGCCACGAGAATGAGATATGTGCAGCTCCTATCGGGATTTGTCGGCACATCCGGGCGGCTTTGCTGGTCTTGTTTTATTCTTTGTCGAAATGTCTTGTAGCCGGATTCCGAGACTGATCGGGTCTTCCGGGAGAAGGAATATCCTTCGTTGATCGTGAGAGCTTATCATGGGCTAAGTTGGGACACCCTGCAGGTATAAACTTTCGAGAGTCGTGCTCGCGGTTATGTGGCGATGGGAATTTGTTAATATCCGGTTGTAGTAAACTTGAAGCAAACTCTTCTAAAATACACCAACCGTGTGTAACCGTGAGTGTCTCTTTTCGGGGTTGATCGAGAGGAGAACACGGTTTCGGGTTATGTCGACGAGGTAGGAGTTCAGGATCACTTCTTGATCATTGCTAGTTGACGACCGTTCCTTTGTTTCTCTTCCGCTCTCATTTGCGTATGTTAGCCACCATATATGCTTAGTCGCTGCTGCAACCTCACCACTTTACCCCCCCCCCTTCCATTCCCTTTAAGCTTTGCTACTCTTGATACCCATGGTAATGGGATTGCTGAGTCCTCGTGGCTCACCGATTACTACACAACAGTTGCAGGTACAGGTTTGCGATGATCATGACGTGAGAGCGATGTTGCTTGTTTTGGAGTTCTTCTTCTGCTTCTTCGATCAGGGGATAGGTTCCAGGTCGGCAGCCTGGGCTAGCAGGGTGGATGTCGTTTGAGTTTCTGTTTATGTTTCATCCGTAGTCGGATGTTGTTGTTGTATTGTTGTATTCATGTGACATTGTATGTATTGTATGTATCCCCATCTATTATGTAATGTTGATGTAATGATATCCACCTTGCAAAAGCGTTTCAATATGCGGGTCTATCCTTGGTGGGACCTTCGAGTTCCTTTTGGATAGGGTCGCATATTGGGCGTGACAATATGGAACCTCATACTTCCTTGCAATCCAATTTTTCTTGAGTTGATTCTCCATGTTTTGAATCCATAGCTCTGCCTCCAACTGAGTCATCGGTCCAGAGAATACCAGTCCTTCTTCATTCATCATCTATTGGCTCCAAGGGTTTTAGGGTGAGATAAGAGAGAGTTGGATAGAGAGAGATACACACAATACAAACAATAGTTTTGAAGAAACGAGTTTTATTTTGGGGCTGTCGGAAAACATCAAACAAATGACAGCTCACAAATCATCGCATATAACGTAGGTGTATAACAGGGGTTTGGTCTCTAAAGGTCAAATAATTCTTCAGGAACTTCAAATTCTTCAAGTCTTCAGAGTCTTCAATTGTTGCAGCTGCAATTCTTCCAACGCATGGTGAAATCCTCTTTACTCTGAAATGGCCATCGGTTGTCCGATATCTTTAATTCTTGGAGTGACTTGATTGATCTTCCGTGTGGTCAAAAGGAAAGGTGTATATTCTAACTATTTGAGGTCGAGGGACTACTTGATAAAATCGAGAAAAGACGAGAAGTAAAGGATCCTTTTGAAAATAAAGTTTTTGAGACATCCTGTCCTAGGGGCTTTCCGATTTCTAGGGTCACGTTCTCTGTCAACATGTGCTCGATACCATATTCAGAGCGACCCGACCTCGACGGTCAAGTCTTCGTGTATTTGTGCCATCCTCGGATCAAGTATGTCGGCACACACAAGACATCAATGTATATATCAAAGTGCAATCACATGTATAAATAACGAAACTGATATATACCTCATATGTCTCGTGAAACAATCAAGCGGTGTGGAGTCCCATCAACGCCATCGGCAGGTTGAGTGTAGACCGTAACCTCAGATCGTAACTCTTACTCGTCAAGAAAATCCTACAACATGATACGTTGCAGCCGTGTAGGTCAAGACATTGAATGTACCGGCAAGATCACAACATGAGAAAAGCAGATGGTAAAACTATACTATATGCAATTTGGCTTTGTGGCTCTGGGTCTGAGTTTTGTTTGCGTAAAAGCTGGTTTTATTTTCCCTACATCAAAGGAATAAATGAAGTCTGTACTATGGAGTTTTCTATCATGACACGGTTCCGCCAACCAATGTGCCATAGCCCAAATCATCATAAGTTGCCCACAATTATGTTATCAGTCCGGTGTTGAGAGTTCCGAGATAGATCCAAGTCCAGAGGCTCAAGTTGTCCGTAACCGGGGACACGGCTAATCGATTAGGTTTTAACCCTCTGCAGAGGTTTGTACACTTTACCCGCAAGATTCGATCCCTCCCTTTTCGTCCTCGCACTTCATGATGTTTGAGAACAGGATGATCGAAACATGGTCTTCCGAAGAGTTCCCCGACCACTATCCGTGCTCATCCATTCCCTCGTAGTTCTACATCCGCTAGCACCGCCCCAGCCAGAGTCACAACTAAGGTCAACCAAGCAGAGCCCATAGTGACTTGCGGTTGCACATGTAAGCTTAGGGCATGAAGTATTCTTCCGTCTCTTTGAGTCTGGGTGAAGCTTTACGCAAGATGTCATGGCGCTTCTCCATGCATCCCGCCATCCACTTTGGTTGCTCCAGGTGCCCGTCAATCGCCCTTCACCCAAAGAGTGTGTATTGAATTCTTGTCTCGAGTCTTGAAGTCTTGAGGCCTTGAAGATGCAGTCCTTGCAGATGCCATCATGGAGTTGTCGTCATTGACGAGAGTCGCCCATTCTCACACCACTCCCGAGCACTCATACCAAACCTCGTCTACTATAGCGTAGCACTAAAATAAATAACGCCCGGGCTTGGTAGCAGTGATGGGTTCCTACCTCATGCATACTACTCAACTACAAGAATTCAATATCACTACTGGAGGGTTGTTGCAAAGATGCCACTAAATGCAATAAAACATAGGTATGAAAGCATGGTCAAAGTGAACTTGCCTGGTAAGTTGATGAAGATAACAACGCTCTCGAAAATAACTTGGTAGAACTATTCGTCACTCCGTTGAAAATCTATATAGTCCAACATAGAATTCATATAAGCAAACATACTAGCAAGCAATTCTAACACTCATCAATAAAATGCAAACCAACAAGGGATACCAAAAAAAACCAAGGAAAACTACACGACGAAACTACTACAGAAAACTCACATAACACAAAATAGCGGTGATGCTCAAGGCGACGACTCCGGCGATCCCTGGGCGGAGAGAGGATGTCAAAGAGGTGCGGGAGGAGATGTCGGTTCGGGTGATGATGCTGGGAGGGCAGAGAGTGCTCACCGACGTCGGGAGTGGCGGCGAACCGAGGCGACGGCGGTGAGATGCGTTCAGCAGGGCATGGGCGGTGGTGGGTTTGGGGTTAGGGTTTTAGGGGATCAAGAGAGGAGGCCGAGGGTTTTATAGGGCAAGGTCTTGGAGGAGGCGGGCGGGATCACGATCCCGAGAAGATCATGATGTCGAGGCGGCGGTGGTCGCTCTAGTGCGACATGGCGTGGGCGTAGGGGTAGAGATGAGGCGGGCCCCTGATCGATGAGAGAGGAGAGGAGGTTGATCAGGCGGCCAAGCGGAGCGGCTCGGGCGTGCCGCTGGCTGGGCTCGGCTCGGCTCATTCTTGGGCGCGTCGGGTGGCTGTGGTGGGCGCGTCGGGTGGCTAGCTAGGCGGTTGGCCTGGCCAGCTCGGGGGTTTCTTTTTTTTTAAATCACAGAGAGAGAAAACTAAATATAGACAAAACTATAGTATTTTTTTTATATACGACATATATATATATATCAATAAAATCAGAAAAATAAACCATACAACGTGAACATTTTCCAGAGACAAAAGCTGAACAAAAAAACATTTTTTTAATTCCCAAATAAGCTCCAATTTGAATTCAAAAAAATTTGGCATTAATTTCTCCTGACTTTTGGAGTGTCATGTTAGCTCCTCTCATATTTTTAAACAAGTATTTGTTAGGGGTATATGAAATAAATTTCGAATGCCAAGTTGAATCCAAATTCAAATAAAATTCAAATGTCCCTGAAATTTCAAAATGCCACTCAATTTCACACAATCAGTTACACAAAATTCAAACAAACAATCATAAATATTTATTTAACATAACATTCCAAAATTTAAAATTTTGGGATGTTACACACATGGACATCGTTATCCTCCTTAGAGGCGGGGTCGATGAGATTTGCGCACCCTCAACTCCCAGATCAAGTCTTTAGGTGAAAGCCTAGATCTTTGCTGCAAGGAGCGACAACATCATCTTCAGCGTTGTTTTATCATCTTTGGGGCACTATCTTGAAGACCTTGTTTTTGCTTGTGCTTCCTTGGTGTTGGACGTGTTCGACATCGCAGTTGGCAAAGTGCACGGTAGACGGAGCGGGAGTGGCGTTGCAACTTTTGCAATCACTATGGTGGTGGCAAGGTGAGGAGGGCTACATCTTGCCTTTGTCATCGGCCATCTGGCTTATTCCTGAGCATGAAGTCGGAGTTGCAGTGGCACGTGGTGACATGGTGGCAACGATGTCAGGTGATGGACAACTCAGATTCCAGTGATGCTAGGTGTGCTCCTTTTACCTTCATTAAAATCGGAGTTGCATGGTCCTCGATGTGATGTGGCCAATTGTTTGTCATAGGCCGGCAGGAATCTCATGCTTCGTTCGGTGTGAGGGTTCTTCATTGGCCATAGTAATGTTGGAGACGCTTTCTGCAGGAGCAGTGATATTGATAATGCTTTGCATGCATCCTTGATGGTGTTCCTCTTTTCAATGGTGTGGGTGGGTCTTGTGGGTAGACAGGTCATCCAGCTGCCTTGTCTTATGGGCGTGTTGTGCAGTTTTTGCCTGGTTTTTTGCTATTTGACCGGATAATTCTCACATTCTTTTCAATGGTCAAGAGCCTTTGGGGTCGTGTTAAAAGAGGTCGTGGAATAAGTAACTCATGGTCTATAATGTGCAAAAATTGTAGTGTCTCATCTGGATGGCATACAAAGTCAAAAGACTATTTTTGTCACAAAAGGAAAAGGCTTATAAAGAGGAGGAGGAGCGTCTTAGAGCAACTCTAGCAGAGTCGCCATATTGGTGAAGGAAATATGCCCTAGAGGCAATAATAAAGTTATTATTTATTTCCTCATATCATGATAAATGTTTATTATTCATGCTAGAATTGTATTAACCGGAAACATAATACATGTGTGAATACATAGACAAACATAATGTCACTAGTATGCCTCTACTTGACTAGCTCGTTAATCAAAGATGGTTAAGTTTCCTAACCATAGACATGAGTTCTCATTTGATTAACGGGATCACATCATTAGGAGAATGATGTGATTGACTTGACCCATTCCGTTAGCTTAGCACTTGATCGTTTAGTTTACTGCTATTGCTTTCTTCATGACTTATACATGTTCCTATGACTATGAGATTATGCAACTCCCAATTACTGGAGGAACACTTTCTGTGCTACCAAACATCACAACGTAACTGGGTGATTATAAAGGTGCTCTACAGGTGTCTCCGATGGAACTTGTTGAGTTGGCATAGATCAAGATTAGGATTTGTCACTCCGACTGTCGGAGAGGTATCTCTGGGCCCTCTCGGTAATGCACATCACAATAAGCCTTGCACGCAATGTGACTAATGAGTTAGTTGTGGGATGATGCATTACATAACGAGTAAAGAGACTTTCCGGTAATGAGATTGAGCTAGGTATTGAGATACCGAAGATCGAATCTCGGGCAAGTAACATACTAATGACAAAGGGAACAACGTATGTTGTTATGCGGTTTGACCGATAAAGATCTTTGTAGAATATGTGGAATCCAATATGAGCATCCAGGTTCCGCTATTGGTTATTGACCGGAGACGTGTCTCGGTCATGTCTACATAGTTCTCGAACCCGTAGGGTCCGCACGCTTAAAGTTCGGTGACGATCGGTATTATGAGTTTTTGTGTTTTCATGTACCGAAGGTAGTTCGGAGTCCCGGATATGATCACGGACATGACGAGGAGTCTCGAAATGGTCGAGACATAAAGATCGATATATTGGACGATGTAGGATCGAAAGTATGTCTAGAGGGGGGGGGTGATTAGACTACTTGACCAAATAAAAATCTAGCCTTTTCCCAATTTTAGTTCTTGGCAGATTTTAGCAACTTAGCACAAGTCAAGCAATCAACCTACACATGCAATTCTAAGAGTATAGCAGCGGAATGTAAAACAATTGCATATGAAGGTAAAGGGAGGAGATTGAGGGAGCGAACACAATGTTGACACGGAGATTTTTTATCCGTGGTTCCGATAGGTGGTGCTATCGTACATCCACGTTGATGGAGACTTCAACCCACGAAGGGTAACGGTTGCGCGAGTCCACGGAGGGCTCCAACCACGAAGGGTCCACGAAGAAGCAACCTTGTCTATCCCACCATGGCCGTCGCCCATGAAGGACTTGCCTCACTAGGGTAGATCTTCATGAAGTAGGCGATCTCCTTGCCCTTACAAACTCCTTGGTTCAACTCCACAATCTTGACGGAGGCTCCCAAGTAACACCTAGCCAATCTAGGAGACACCACTCTCCAAGAAGTAACAAATGGTGTGTTGATGATGAACTCCTTGCTCTTGTGCTTCAAATGATAGTCTCCCCAACACTCAACTCTCTCTCATAGGATTGGATTTGGTAGAAAGAAGATTTGAGTGGAAAGCAACTTGGGGAAGGCTAGAGATCAAGATTTATGTGGTTGGAATGGAATATCTTGACCTCAATACAAGTGTAGGTGGTTCTCTCTCAGAAAATATGTATTGGAAGTGTAGGCATGTTCTGATGGCTCTCTCCACGAATGAAGAGTGGGTGGAGGGGTATATATAGCCTCCACACAAAATCTAACCGTTACACACAAATCACCAAACTCGGTGGGACCGATTAAAAGAACTCGGTCAGACCAATTTGGTTCATAATGTGACCGTTAGGTGTTTCGGTGGGACCGACATGTCAACTCGGTGGGACCGATTTCATTAGGGTTAGGGCATAACGTAATCTCGGTGAGACCGATTACACAAACTCGGTGAGACCGATTTTGATAATAGGCAAACAGAGAGTTGGTCAGGAAAACTCGGTGGGACCGATTCGCCCATCTCGGTTGGACCGAAACATTACGAAAAGGAAACAAAGTGTTTGCATTGCAATCTCGGTGGGACCGATCGCTCATCTCGGTCAGGCCGAAACGTTACGAAGGGAAACAGAGAGGTTGCAATCCCATCTCGGTGAGACTGAGATCCCTATCGGTGAGACCGAAAAGACTAGGGTTTCTGGCAGTGGCTATGTCAACTGAACTCGGTGGCTCCGGATGGAAAGAATCGGTGGGGCCGAGTTGGACTTTTAGGTTTGGGACATATGTGGATATGAGAAAGTAGTGGAGGGTTTTGGAGCATATCACTAAGCATTTTGAGCAAGAACCTCATTAAGCAACACCTCATCCCTTCTTAATAGTATTGACTTTTCCTATAGACTCAATGTGATCTTGGATCACTAAAATAGAAAATCTAGAGTCTTGTGCCTTGAGTTTGAGCCAATCTCTTGTCCTTAGCAATTTGAAGGGTCCACTTTCTAATCCATGTCATGCCAATCATTGAGCTTTCCTGAAATATTCATCTTGAAATAGCATTAGCTCAATGAGCTATATGTTGTTAGGAATTACCAAAACCACCTGATACGTCTCCAACGTATCTATAATTTTTGATTTCTCCATGCTACTTTATCTACTGTTTTTGGACCATATTGGGCTTTATTTTCCACTTTTATATCATTTTTGGGACTAACCTATTAACCGGAGGCCCAGCCCAGAATTGCTGTTTTTTGCCTATTTCAGTATTTCGAAGAAAACGAATATCAAACGGAGTCCAAACGGAATGAAACCTTCGGGAACGTGATTTTCTCACCGAACATGATCCAGAGAACTTGTAGTGCAAGTCAAGAAGTAATCGGAGCCTCCACGAGATAGGAGGGCGCCCCATTCCCCCCTATAGGGCGCGCCCCCTGTCTCGTGGGCCCCTTGGGCGGCCACCGACGTACTTCTTCTTCCTATATATACCTCGCACCCGAAAACATCCGGGGCACCCATAAACACAATTTCCACCATCAGAACCTTCAGATCCATGAGATCCCATCTTGGGGCCTTCGCCGGCACTCTGCCGAAGGGGGAATCAAGCACGGGGGCGCTCTACATCAACATCCTTGCCCCTCCGATGAGTTGTGAGTAGTTTACCACAAACCTACGGGTCCATAGTTATTAGCTAGATGGCTTCTTCTCTCTTTTTGGATCTCAATACAATGTTCTCCCCTCTCTTGTGGAGATCTATTCGATGTAATCTCTTTTTGCGGTGTGTTTGTCGAGATCCGATGAATTGTGGGTTTATGATCAAGTTTATCTATGAATAATATTTGAATCTTCTCTGAATTCTTTTATGTATGATTAAGTTATCTTTGCAAGTCTCATCGAATTATCGGTTTAGTTTGGCCTACTAGATTGATCTTTCTTGCCATGGGAGAAGTGCTTAGCTTTGGTTCAATCTTGTGGTGTCCTTACCCAGTGACAGAAAGGGTTGCAAAGCACGTATTGTATTGTTGCCGTCGAGGATAACAAGATGGGGTTTATATCATATTGCATGAGTTTATCCCTCTACATCATGTCATCTTGCTTAAAGCGTGATGCGGAGCATCCCTCACTCATCCCCATGGACGTGCCTACATCTCCCTCAACACCAGTCGGACCCATGACACGAGCCCGAGCTAAGGCTATCGAAGATAAGGTGAATTCGCTCCTCTCCGAACTCCCTCTTCCTACTCACGAGACATGGCTACTACCTCATTCGGAGACTCTATGTGTAATCAGGTACATGGAGGTGAGCCAAGGATCAACTACTTATAGAGCCAAGGCGGCGAGGACTCAAGCATATTGAAGAAGAAGAAGAAGAGATGCCGCTGAAGGCACGAGCCTTCGGCGATCGACGCCTTCCGGACGTCCGGCGAGTCCCAGGACCAGGACGACTGGACTCCCCGGACGTCCGGCACTTCTCCACCCGAACCAAAACTACGGACGACCGAAGCCTCCGGACGTCCGACCGACGCACGCCCGAACCGAATCTACGGACGACCGACAACTTCGGACGTCCGGACCGTCACGAAGCTCCGGACGACCGACCCTCTCCGAACGTCCGACGCGCCCACGACAGAACTGATTCTACGGACGCCCGAGCCCGTCCGGACGTCCGGACCGTCCCGAGCCTCCGGACATCCGACGCCTGTGTGTTGACTTCGTTTGGGCCGCATCCCTTGTCCCCCTTCGCCCCCTAGACTATATATACTCCTTCTTCCCCAACTTTCTAGGGTTAGCTTTGGTTTAGCTCATGTTTGTGTGAGAGCCTTGCTCATCCACTTGGTTACTTCTCCTCGGAGCTCAGGACCTCTACGGAGAAGATCCCCCAAGCGGATTCAAGACCCCCTTCTAGGGTGGACCCCATCAAGACCTCCTCTCGGAGAAGAACGGCTACTCGTGTATCCTTACCTTTGTTGATTGTGGATCATATGTATCTCTTTGTGTTCGGTGATCTAGCACTTGTGTGATTGATTCCTTGTTGGTTGAGTGATTTCTCTCTCGTTTCCTCCGTATTCCCCTTTGTGCTTCCGCGTGTTCTTCGTGATTCCCCGTAGGATCCACTCCAAACGTGAAAGATCATCCACATAGGGTTCCTCCCTACATCATCTTGGTATCATGAGCCACGTTGATCACGTTTTTGGAGCCCCTACCCCTCTTTTTCTAGCTTGATTTTGTTGTTTTCGTCCTAATTCCGAAAATTCCCCACCAAAAATAGCCCCAAATTTTTTTTTGTGATTTGTTTGTGAGTTGAGATTTTGTTGGATTTGGTCCATGGATTTGATTTGATACGTGTGGATCTAGCTTTTCCCTCACTCCCCACCCTTTTCCATCCACCAAATCACTCGATTTTGACCTCACCATTTCATTCTTCCCCGAAATCTCGCAGTTCTTCCCGAGCCAGATTTTCGCCCAGCCTCCGGACGACCGGAAAAAGTCGGACGTCCGACGAAGTCCGGACGACCGTAAAAGCCCGGACGTCCGTAAAACACTAACGAAACTGAACTTTGTCAGTTCGCCACCACCACAACCCCAAATACCTCCACCTCTTCCTGACCCACATACACCACCATCTTCCCCAATACATCCTATGACGATTTTACCACATTTTGTTCCTTGAGATTTTGAGTTGTGGCTCCCATATCCTTTTGTGTTTCGGCTATCTAGGTACGGTTCGATCTCATCATCACCACGGCTCAACTTCGCAAGGGTCTCATCATCGCCAAGGACGGTAACTTCGACGACATCTTTGTCATACCTTGCAATTGCATTGATACCCACATGGCCTTATTTTTGCGTAGCTTACCCATCGAGACTAGCCATTGAGTATTGCCGGCAACGTGACTTGTGCACATTAGTGATCATACTCCATAGCATATATACCATACCACCGTGGTGCATATCTTGGGATCCCTTTGTGTGTCACAAAGTTGTCATAGCATGCACAATTGCTATCTTGGTTAGCGAAGTTTTGCATGAGAAAAGAGCTCAAAAGTGAAAGAGCCACCCAAGCTTTAAAGCAAAGAGGAAAGATAAGCAAAGAGCTTATGAGCAAGAACCATAGCATCATACTACAATAAGATTGTCATATTGGATCATCTTGGATCATCGCACCGAAATACCATACATATAGCATCGTGGGATAGAGATAGTTGCATTTTGCATAGTAGGTTGTGCACAAGTTCCGTATCCGCCTATTGTGCAATCGTGCTAGCGTCTCTCTAGTATTGTGCAACAAGAGCATTTTCGTGGATTCCACATTTTGGCTCACTTTTGGTTTGCACAATCCCACTTATCTATTTTGTGTGTGTTTCCGTGTACCACTAGTTGCTTGGTCTACTTGTTGCATTTGCAAATTTGTGTACCTTTTCCAACATTATTGACGTTCACTTACAATTGCATCAAATTTTGTACCACCATCCTCACCAAGCTCCACCATAAGCTTTTATTTGTGTAGGTGTGAGAACCGACAAGGATTGATACCAATAGTGCTATTTCATTGTCCGCATTTGAATGAACTTGATTCATCATCAACATCGGTCAAAGGTACATTAGTATAAGTTCTTCTCCTTCTACCACTCACATTTTTGCTTGGAATGATGGATAGGCCAAGTACTTCTACCAACCCACTCTTCATCGAACAAGACGACGACATGTCATCATACGTCACCAAGAATCACCTCTTTGGTGCACAACGCGTTGCACCAAAAACAACAAGCAATGAGCGATCGATCGACAACCTCAAGAATCGACTTGCGACTCTCCGAGCAACGTACAAGAGACTACTTAGACAACAAGTTCGACGCTCACAAGCAAGAGAATGATGCAAGAATGGACGAGATCCGCGCCTTGATGAGAAACCGGCATCATTCCACTTCTTCATCCTCAAGACGGAGCCGCTCGAGTCGACACTCCGACGACACCTTCTACGACTCAAGTACACCTACTTCGAACACTCTTCGTCGTGTCGCACGTCAAGACCGTCATGCATCTCGCAACCCGCTACATGACAAGCATTCACAAGAGCAAGTTGATGAGCAAGTCCCTCGTCCTCAATCAAACCAAGACGCTTTTGCCCAAGCTCAAGAACGACAACGACTACGGTGCCAACAGGAAAAACGAGCGCGTCTACACCAAGACAAACAAGACGCCAAGGCTCAACGTCTTCAACAACAACAACAACGTGAAGCGCAAGCTCTTGAGGCGCAACGTGCCCTCCAAGAATCAAGTCGAGCCTTCGCCAACCGCAATCGCGAACGGCGCAATCAAGAGGAAGCCCTTCGAGAAGAAATCCAAGAAAGGAACTACCAACCCCATGTACAACGTCAAGTCCGTCAAGCTCCACCTCAACCTCAAGTTCAACAAGAGCAAGTTGATCGTGGTATTCCTCCACGCCAAGAGCAACATGAAGACGATTGCAATCCACGTCAAGGGCGTCATCATCACCATCGCCAACAACACAATGAAGAGCAATGCTATGGAAAGTTAAAATTCAACATGCCCAAGTTCAATGGAAGCAATGACCCCGAAGAGTACCTCTCATGGGCATTGAAGGTTGACAAAATCTTCCGGTTGCACAACTACGATGAAGAGAAGAAAATCGCTATGGCATCACTTGAGTTCCAAGACTATTTGCTCATATGGTGGGAACAAATCATCGAGCGACGACAAACAAGAGGTGAACCCCCAATCACCACTTGGGCTCAAATGAAGGATGTCATGCGAGCATGTTTTATGCCAACTTACTACAACCGCGACCTCTTCAAGAAACTCCAACTTATCAAGCAAGGAACAAAGAGTGTTGAAGAATACTACAAGGAAATGGAGATAGCCATGATTCGAGCCAATGTCAAGGAAGATGATGAGCAAACCATGGCACGTTTCTTGAATGGACTCAATCATCCAATCAAGAAGATCGCCGACTTCCAACCATACTCCACCCTCATTGAGCTCGTACATCAAGCTACAAAGGCGGAACGTCAAGTGCAAGATGACTTCAAGTACGCCAAGTACTCATCCAAGACCTACGGATTCTCCAACAACCAAGCTTCAACACCTCCTCCAACATCTACATCAACCAAACCTTCTACAAACAACGATGACAAGTCGAGTTACAAGAGAAACTCGACAAGTTCAAGTCGTCCTCCTCCTACTACAAGCAACCTCAAGCCGCGTGCTTCATCATCTACTCCGACCGATGAGACCATCAAAACAATCTCCTTCAAGTGTTTTACTTGCGGCGGCCGAGGCCACAAGTCCTACGAATGCACCAACAAGCGCACCATGATCCTCAACGACGACGGCACATATGATTCAGTGAGTGATGAGGAGATGGAAGCCCTTGAGCAAGTGGCCATGCACCGGCGAGTGAACGAAGATGAAGATGAGCAAGTATTTTGCGATGAGGATTCGAGCCCCGCTCTCGTTGTCTCCAAGGTCTTGACTCTTCAACATCAACAAGAAGACCACCAAAGATGCCACATCTTCCACACAAAGGCCGGCATCAACGGAAGGTCCGGCAAGGTCATCATCGATGGAGGTAGTTGCCACAACTTGGCAAGTGAAGAACTATGTTCCAAACTTAATTTGGTCAAGAGGAAGCACCCGCACCCCTACAAGGTTCAATGTCTAAGTGACTCCGGCACTATACGAGTCGAGCATACGGTCCAAGTCTCCTTCAAAATTGGTGCTTATGAAGACACGTTGGAGTGTGATGTGGTCCCAATGACCGTTTGCCACCTACTTCTAGGTCGACCATGGCAATCCGACCGTGGTGTCATCCACAATGGGCGCACCAATCACTATAGCTTCAAGATGAAAGGGAAGGAATATGTGCTACGACCTATGTCTCCTAGTCAAGTGATAGCCGACAAGCAAGCCACCCATCATAGAGACAAGAGTGAGAAAGTGATCCACCAAAAAGTGAGTGCGAGCCACAAGCCAAACTTGAGCGCCTCTTCGCCTAGAGAGAAAAACCTCATCCTATTTGCCGCCAAAAGTGAGATGAGAGAAGTGTGTGAGAACCCATCTAGTGTGATGCACTTTGTCCTTGTGTGCAAGGATGGTGACCCAACAACTAACACCTCTCATGAGCTACCTTTAGTGTTTAAATCTCTTTGCAGAATTCCAAGATATTTTCCCGATGAGCTACCTCCGGGTCTACCTCCTCTTAGAGGCATTGAGCATCGAATCGACCTCATCCCCGGAGCGCCTCTACCAAACAAAGCTCCATACCGAGTCAATCCCGAAGAAACCAAGGAGATTCAACGGCAAGTACAACAACTCATCGACAACGATCATGTACGTGAAAGCCTAAGCCCTTGTGCCGTTCCCGTTATACTTGTGCCTAAGCCCGATGGAAGTTTCCGCTTGTGTTCCGATTGTAGACCTACAAAATGCTATTACCGTTCGCTATAGGCATCCCATTCCTCGCTTAGATGATATGCTTGATGAACTTAGTGGAGCCAACTTTTTCTCAAAAATTGATCTAAAAAGTGGCTATTATCAAATCCGCATACACGAGGGTGATGAATGGAAAACTGCTTTCAAAACCAAATTTGGTTTATATGAGTGGTTAGTGATGCCTATGGGTCTTTCGGAGGCTCCCGGTACTTTCATGTGTCTTATGCATCATGTGCTTCGTCCTTACATTGGAGTCTTTGTTGTGGTTTACTTCGACGATATTCTTGTGTTTAGCAAAACCATGAAAGAACATCTTAATCATGTTAGGGCTGTTTTGCAAACCCTTCGCAAGGAAAGTCTTTACATAAACATGAAAAAATGCACATTTGGTGTTGACAAAGTGGTTTTCTTGGGTTTTGTAGTATCCTCAAAGGGTGTCCATGTTGATGAATCTAAAATTGAAGCAATTAAAACTTGGCCCCAACCCACCAATTTGCAACAAGTGCGTAGCTTTCTTGGTCTTGCGGGTTTTTATCGTCGCTTTGTGAAAGATTTTGGCACAATTGCCGCTCCTTTGCATGCCTTGAGTAAGAAGAATACTCCCTTTGTTTGGGGAACTTTGCAATCAACCGCTTTTGATGAGCTCAAGTCTTTGCTTACTCATGCTTCGATTCTTGCTTTGCCCAATTTTGACAAAACTTTTGAGGTTCATTGTGATGCAAGTGGTACCGGAATTGGCGGAGTTTTGATGCAAGAAAAACGAGCCATTGCTTATTTAGTGAAAAACTCTCCGGTGCTCAACTTAATTATCCCATCTATGACAAAGAATTGTATGCTTTAGTGCGTGTGCTACATGTTTGGGAACATTACCTTAGACCTCATGAATTTGTCATCCATACCGATCATGAAACGCTTAAGTACCTCAAAGGTCAAACTAAGTTGAACAAGCGTCATGTCAAATGGAGTGAATTTATTGAATCTTTCCCATATGTCATCAACTACATTAAGGGTAAGGAAAATGTAGTTGCAGATGCACTTTCACGCATATGCATGCTTGTCACTCAACTTGAGTTGAATGTTATTGGGTTTGAGCACATCAAAGACTTGTATGCTAATGATCCATCTTTTGCTATTCCTTATGATAAGTGTTTGACGCATACTTCTTGGGAACAATATTACATCAAGGATGATTATCTTATGAGAGCTAACAAGCTATGCATTCCCGAGTCTTCTTTTCGTCTGCTCCTTTTGCAAGAGGCTCATGGAGGCGGACTCATGGGACACTTTGGACGTGACAAGACATTCGCCACGCTCTCCAACAACTACTTTTGGCCCAAGATGTTCCGCGACGTCTCACGCTTCACCAACCGTTGCTCTACATGCCGCAAAGCTAAGTCTAAAGCTCAATCCCACGGTCTTTACATGCCCCTTCCTATTCCTTATCAACCTTGGGAAGACATTAGCATGGACTTTATACTTGGTTTGCCGAGAACTCAAAATGGAAAGGATTCCGTGTTTGTTGTTGTGGATAGATTTTCTAAGATGGCACATTTCATTCCTTGCAACAAGATAGATGATGCTTCACATGTTGCAAATCTCTTTTGTAGGGAAATCTTGCGACTCCATGGAGTACCAAAGACAATCGTCTCCGATCGTGACGTCAAGTTCTTGAGTTACTTTTGGAAGACCCTATGCACCAAGCTCGGAATCAAGCTCTTGTTCTCATCGGCATACCATCCTCAAACCGACGGCCAAACGGAGGTGACGAACCGCACACTATCCACTCTACTTCGTGTCTTGATCAAGAAGAACATCAAGGAGTGGGAAGCATGTCTACCCATCACTGAGTACGCCTACAACCGTGCAAGACATTTGACTACCGGCAAGTCCCCCTTCGAGGTCGTCTACGGCTTCAACCCGTTTTCCCCATTGGACATTCTACCTCTTCCTCTACAAGAGCGCACCAACATGGATGCGAGTGCACGGGCAAGCTACATCAAGAAGATTCATGAGGATACAAGACAAACCATCGAGCGCCAAGTACAACGACTAGCGACCAAGCTCAACGTCAACAAGCAACCCATGGTCTTCAACATTGGTGATCTAGTGTGGCTACACCTTCACAAGGACCGCTTCCCCAAAAAACGCAAGTCCAAGATTCTTCCTAGAGCCGATGGACCTTTCAAGGTGCTAGCACGCTATAACGACAATGCCTACAAGATCGACCTACCTCGAGACAAGTACAATGTGAGCGACATCTTCAACGTCAAGGACCTCGCACCTTACCATGGAGATGAAGCTTTTGATCCGAGGTCGGATCTCTCCCAAGGGAGGGGAGATGATGCGGAGCATCCCTCACTCATCCCCATGGACGTGCCTACATCTCCCTCAACACCACTCGGACCCATGACCCCGGCACCGATCCCCGTCGCCTCGACGTCGTACGGCACCGCCCCACCTCGCCCGCGTGACCGCGCCCGAGGAGTCGTCGACCACCGCCACCGCAAGAGGGCCCGAAGCCGCCGACGCTGCCTCGCCGTCGCGCGCGTCCCCACGGACTCGCCCGCCTCCCGATGTCGCGGCGACGCCGCGTCCTCGTCTTCCACCACGCCGGCTTCCCCAAGCCTCGGCGCCCCCTCTCCCCGCCAACGCTGGTGAGGCCATCGGCCTCCGCCTCCCCTTACTCCCCTCTCCTCTCTCTTCCGACTCGTCGAGCCCCCCCTCCGCCTCTGACCTCGCCGGCTCCGCCTGCAGCTGGCGCCCGGCCATGGCCGCTCGCCGCCCCCTTTCCGACCTTCCCCGTGTGCGCAGTAGCTCAACCCCTCTCGCCTGCCTTCTTTGGCGCCTACCATGGTAACAACCCGCTGGGTCCCGATAACCTGCGCCCCCCCACATTTTCACCTGGCAGCGGCGCGCCTCCCTGTCGGCGACGGTTGGGTCGGCCATGTTCAGCGCCAAGAATCCGAACCAGCGGCCGCGTCCGTTTGGCCCTATGGGCAACTGCCCAGTGGCCCCCCACCTCACACCCCGTTTAAAAAAAATTAATTAATTAATTAATTAATTAACTAAATTAATTAATCTAATTAATCTTGTTAATTAACACGTTAACTACCTAATTAGTCTAACTAAAGCTGTTAGTTAACTAGGCAGTCAATGACAAGTGGGACCCACGGAACAGTTTGACCAGTCAACGGTCGATTTGACTGCTGACGTCATGGTGATGTCATCTTGACATCACCTTTCCTGTTTGGATAATGTTGGATTTAATTAAATAATTAAAATCAGAAAATTAATAAATCTTTAGAAAATCATATCTTTTAATCCGTAACTTTCGGATTAAATTATTTTCAACATGAAAGTTGCTCGAACAGCGAGGCGAATCCGGATCGCGATCCGTTCGTCCGCCACACACCCCTAACCTATCGAACCTGCAAACTTTCCTCTCCGGTTCATCACATCGACAGACGTCCGAACCGGAAAACTTTCCGGATGTTTCCCCTTCGCCAGTATCGCCTAGCGCTGCGTTAGAACACGTCTAGCTCTGTCTGTTGTCCTGTTATGCACTTGCCTGCTATGTATTTACTGTTTCTTCCCCCTCTTCCCTCCGGTAGACCCCGAGGCCGATGCTGATGTCCCTATGATCGACTACGTCATCGACGACCCTCCTTCTTGTCTGAGCAACCAGGCAAGCCCCCCCTTGATCACCAGATATCGCCTACTCTTCTCTATACTGCTTGCATTAGAGTAGTATAGCATGTTACTGTTTTCAGATACTCCTATACTGATGCATAGCTTTGTCCTTGTAACTTCTGTTGTTACCTTACCTGCAATCCTATATGCTTAGTATAGGATGCTAGTACTTTCATCTGTGGCCCTACTTCCTTGTCCGTCTGCCGTGCTATACTATCGGGCCGTGATCACTCGGGAGGTGATCACGGGTATATACTATATACCTTACACTATACATTACCCGTGGTCTTGTTAGGAGATGGGGCTGAAAGGACGGTGGTT
Source organism: Aegilops longissima (assembly GCA_021605205.1). Taxonomy (NCBI): domain Eukaryota; kingdom Viridiplantae; phylum Streptophyta; class Magnoliopsida; order Poales; family Poaceae; genus Aegilops; species Aegilops longissima. Next base: position 179,246,433 of record CM038680.1, on the reverse strand, counting down.
CCATCCCGGTAGAGGTGGGCCTAGGTTCCCACGGCCCCATTTGATACTTTGTGGCGGGCGGCGGGGTAGGTTGAGACCGCCTAGGAGAGAGGTGGGCCTGGCCTGTTCGGGCGTTCGCGGATACTTAACACGCTTAACGAGGTCTTGGTATTTGATCTGGGTTGGCTACGAGCTTATACGCACTAACCATCTACGGGGAGTAGTTATGGGTATCCCGCGTCGTGGTATCGGCCAAGCACTTCAGACGTCGGTGACGGGCGGCGCTAGCCGGATTGGACTGGAACGCTCATTGGGCTAGGTGCGCTTCGGCCGGCGACGCATACGCAGCGTGAGGTGTGCTCGAGGCGATGGGCCCGGACCCTGCGGCGCTTAGGTTTAGACCGGCGTGTTGGCCTCTCTGTTGTGCCTAGGTGGGGCTGCGACGTGTTGATCTTCCGCGGCGGGCATGACCCAGAAAGTGTGTCGGCCAAATGGGATCAAGCGTCTTTGGGTAAGATGGTGCACCCTGCGGAAGTTAATCTATTCGGATAGCCGTGATCTTGATAACATGGGGCGACTTGGAGTTGTACCTTGAGCTTATGACAACTAGAACCGGATACTTGATAAAACACACCCTTCCAAGTGCGGATACAACGGTGGTCGCTCTCGCTCGTGGATATGAGCAGGGATTACCGGGTAGGATTATTGCTATATGATGTTACTTGGAGGACTTCAGATCGTCCCCTCCTACATTGCAAGGCAGGTGTCGAGCGTAGTCTTCGTTAAGACTAGCTTTCCCCTCTTATTCGGCTTTCTGCAGTTCAGTCCATCGATATGGCCCTTTACACATATATCCATGCATATGTAGTGTAGCTCCTTGCTTGCAGTACTTTGGATGAGTACTCACGGTTGCCTTGTTCCCCTTTTCCCTATCTCTACTCGATTGCTGCAATCGACGATGGAGCCAGAGCGAGCGCTGCCGCCTATGGCGACTACTACTGCGAGGCGCCTACTACTACGTGCAGCCCGGCGGCGACCGGGAGTAACCTAGGAGGATCGAGGCGGGAGGCTGCTCCTCTTCGATCTGTATCCCGGTTTGTGCTAGCCATCTTATGGCAACTTGTTTAACTTATGTCCGTACTCAGATATTGTTGCTTCCACTGACTCGTCTATGATCGAGCACTTGTATTCGAGCCCTCGAGGCCCTGGCTTGTATTATGATGCTTGTATGACTTATTTTATTGTAGAGTTGTGTTGTGATATCTTCCCGTGAGTCCTTGATCTTGATCGTACACATTTGCGTGCATGATTAGTGTACGATTGAATCGAGGGCGTCACAAGTTGGTATCAGAGCCGACTGCCTGTAGGAATCCCCCTTCCAACTCCTTGGCCGAAGTTGAGTCTAGACATTGCAAAACTTTTACTAACTTGGCTGTGTGCCTTACGGGCCCACGTCGCCATTGGGTGGTATTAGGATCTTTTACTCCTCGATCTTTACTCTGGGATTCTGGACTCTCTTCTATTCGGGTTAAACGATTTTGCTAAAAACAAAACTAACTTTAGGTTCTATAAGTACTTTCTCCGGAGAGCCCCTCTCTTGAGATGATAAATCGCTAATCGGAAGATTCGAAGATACTCTCGATGTTCTCTCGAGACTTTGTGCCCATCACTTTTGCTATTTCGATCACCGATAAATCCGTATGGATAACTACTTACCCTTGCCGTTCATCGATCACCCCCATTGATCTTGTTATTACAAGATACCCAAGATTTTCTCTATTGTTTGAGAGTACTTTGTGCCTCTTGCCTAGCAGTTCCTTACTACATGAATACCCCTCAAATAAATACTCGCACTTGTCGAGTATCCGCTCATCCCCGTTGTTCATGTGTTACACAAAATTCTTCAAAATACTATTCGATCTTCCGAGAATCCTCTGGAGCCTTTGGCTCTTGAAATTCTTGCTTGCTTACATTATGGTTAATCCCATAAGTCTCGTAGTCATATTGACATCCCTTGTCATTATCATTTTGAGTCTGTTGACTCAATATGTTTCTGAATACCATAATCATCATTGATTCTTATAAATTACCTTTACGGCTGAGCTGCCATTCTTTTAAGCTGGAATTGGTTCTCGACCAATCCAATTGCCGTTGATTGTACCCTAAGGCTATTCAACTTGTCCACCCCTAAATCGAGCATTGCTTGATCCCTTGATTTGGAAATCATAATTCCTTTGCATTTGACAATTGAGTTAGTCAGTTGTTTCTATAATCTGACCTCCTTGCATTCTTCTTCCTCTAGTTAATCTTGATGCTCACGTCGGACCCCTTGTGGGCCATCGGGTCCATTGTTGGATTTTATCCGTCGGCATCCTTCATATTCAATAACTTTGTGAGACCTTCCACGATACATAATGCCTTTGGTAAATTGTACCTCTGCTTTGTCAACCATGCTCTACCTCCGAGCTTGAGTTATTTACCCACGAGTTGATGGTATCGTTCCTAAGATGCCTTGGTGGGTTGAACCTATGCCCTCCTTAATATGTGTGAACTCGAAAGTTTTCACGAGTCATACTCTTACGGTATTTGCGGATAAAATTTCAACGCTATAACTTCATCGAAAGCGAAGTGAATGAAAGGCTTTGCATTGAAAAGTGGGAGTCGACCTTGAACCTTATGTTCATGCCCATGGACACGATGTAGATCTTATCATTAAAGCTTCTCTTAAATAATTATTCCTTTGGTATAAGTTCATCTTATATCAGGGATCTGGCCTTTTGAAATCATGGTTCCGACCATGTTCTCTTTTAAATACCATTTCTCGTGCAAGTTTTAGCACTTGTCTTTTGTAGAGCATTACCCCGGTCCAACCTCTACTTTGATCTGTCATCGAGTATTACCCCCCTGGTATCTCGAGATTATCATGGAACTGCGTAACTTCTTATGAGTTCTTCATCAAGTGCTACCTTCCCACTGATTCCAATTTTTCACGGGCTCTGAGTTATTAAACACTCAAGGACACCGATAAATGAACCGAGTCCGCACTACGGTTCAACAACTCTTGATAGCTTCTATAAGTGCGAGTTTGTACCCGATCCGCCATTCCTAGCCTGTTTGGCTATACCAATGTCGTGATGATTTTAACTGTGCTACCCGGTCCTTCTTCTCGGAGCACAATTTTCGACGAGGAACTAACCTTACGTCGTTCCTCATCGATATATCTTTTCGCCTTGAACAACAAGCTTGGTTTCGAGTTTGTGTCGTACCCTTGGTTCTAATAACCTTTCACGTCATCATTACTTTGACTTGATGTCGTCGCCGATCGATTACATCTTCGTGGACTCTCGCGACAAAGGTGTCGTGATCATCAGCCTTCTGAGCTCATCCAGGATATCAATTGAATTTATGATGAGAAATACCATCCTTGCCCTTGATGAATTGTATTATCATCGACCACTTTACTGCCTTCCCACCAACACAAGCTTGTTCATGTTTGGTGTTATACCTTGAGTTCCTTGCTACCCAGCAATTGTTCTTCTTTACCTTGGAGTATTACCATCCTTTATGTCAAGAATGATCTGAGATTTGTTCCACCTCTTGAGGATTCTTGACATAGAAATACTTCTCACAATCACCATTCTTTCTTGGTCCCCGTATTAATTCCAACAAGTGGACGGTGTTGTTTGGATGCTTTCCTTCTAACAACCCTATTTTTCGAAGATAATGGACGAAAGTTCATTCTTAGGCTATTGATTATCGAATCACCATTCTGACATTGGTCGTGCAACCCAACCCATATTTCGGGCGCACCTTTCAACCAATGCTTAGTTGTGTATGTTTTCCTCGAGCATACATCCTTATATCATTTGATCTGACCAATGTTATCTCCTTGTTCACTTAATTGTGGAAATCCATCTTTTGGGAATCTCGGTGAATTGTCGTTGAGTTCACCAGACACCTCCTGGTCCTCTCCTTGGGTTAATGATGGACTCTTGTTGACGGAAATCACTTCATAGTCCATTTCCCCGAGGATCTTACAATGTCATCTCGTCAATTTGCGTTGCATCCTTTTCTTCTCAGGTATCCTGAGTCTGAGGTATCTTTACACCAATCGGATCTGAATCTCGGTCAGATATGATGGTTGGGACAACTTTCCAAGATTTATGTTATTGGTCCTTTGATGAACCGGTAGCATGATGTCATGCCTACACCCCCGGTGGAGGACCTATCATTATAGATTCCTTTTCAGCAGGGTTATCCATTCATCCATGAGGGAATTGTAATACTGATTCTACAAGTTATTCCTGATGAATCCTTCGTGATTCCAAAGACTGATCTTCACCTGAAGACCATGTCAATGCTATCTCGAAACATGTCTGTGGTACTCTGATTTTCAACAAGAACATTCGAAGCCAAATGCTAAATGTTTCTTGCTCAATCATCCGAACACCGTTGTATGGGTATTGTCATGAAATTTCTCTCCCCTTACCTAAGGGGTTCTCTACATTATATCCTGTCATGGATATCATGCTCTGCTTATCCTTGGGAAGGATATACCCCTGTAATATGTGTTTAAACACCTTTTTCCTTTCCATTGTTCTGTTTAACCTAATGATCACATTTTCCTTTCCTTGGGTCTGTTTGACCCTTCTTGGGATATATATAATCTAGGCAGTGATAATCCCCTGCTTAGGTAAGCACCTCGTTGTACCACTCTGAAAATAAGACCTATTGCTATTGTTGATGACATTCCGGTAACCACCGATGGACGAGAACCTTGCCTATTGGTCCGCCTCGTTCAACGAGCAGGAAAATGGTTCTCTTCGTCCCTCGCCCTTGGTACCTATGTTATTGCCGACATGACCCTCAGACTCTCCTCTGACAGGCCTTGCTTACATGATCGTGCAAGATGTCACCTACCTTTCTACTTTTAACCACATGGTGGGCCCATAACCCACAGTTCCACGGGATCGAAACCTGACTCTCCTGTACACCCCCTGTTCCCAAAGTTATTCCTCACGCTTGACCTTGTATGTAATTCACGGGCCACTTGCCTGTTGATCAATCCTGGTATCAGACGCGATACTTACTCTCGCTACTCTGAACCCCTTTCTCACTCTGGTTCAGGCTTCGAGCAACTATCTATCCGCTTGGAGCCTATTATGGTACCTTCGTACCTTACTCTCGAGGTATTTCAAATGTTCAACTCGAGAGATAATCTTATACTAATTCATGGGTTAGCCCCAGATTGTTTCCCTTAAAAGTATTATGTCTTAGTGAGCTGCCCCTTACCTTTCGTAAGTACGATAGAGTTCCCGAAGAAATGATGACCAGTTTATCATGATGCATCGGAATAAAGGATTGAAGACATCAACGAAAGGATTACCTTCTTCGAGAAGATCCGTTAGATTATCGTAACGGACCTTTCCCCTTGCTCCCCTCTTAAATCTCGGGACGAGATTTCTTGTAATGGAGGAGAATTGTGGCCTTGGGTAATTACGCTACAGTAATCCCGCTAATGATGCCACGTCACCTCGATTCTTGTGGATAAACTCGCTAGTTGAAACCTGTTCAATTCAAATTCAAAATCAAGCAAGCAATAAAATATTTTGAATATTAAAACTAAAATATTAGGAGTGAACTAAATAATTCATAAGTAATTATGGTGGTGAAACCACACTTTTATAAAATGTTTAATTACTCTAAGATGAATAAAACAGTAGCAAATACAATTATTTAAGTGCTTAAAATAATAAACATTTTCAAAACTAATTTGTTATAAGTATTAAACTATTGTGGCAGTGGCATAATTTGTAAAATCTATTTAGGTGCCACTTTAGTAATTTACTAAAACTTAAATAAAAGAAAAACTAAAAGTAAAAGCGGTAAAAGAAAAATAAAGAAAAATAAAATACTAAGAAAAGAGAACACCCCTCATTTGGGCCACGGCCGAGATGGCCTCGTGTGTCGGGCCGGCCCAGCAAGACACCTCTCTGGCCTAATGGCCCCTCCAGTGACCTAACCCACCCAACGCCCCATTCCCACCCCGATCCCCACCCCCCACGACGCCTCCCTCTCCCTCCCGATCAATCGGGATCGCAGCCTCCGCCCCTCCCCCGCTCGATCTGGGCACTGCCCGTGCTCGATGGCCCGTCCTCGCGCGCCCCCCCCGGCACCCACCCGACCCTCCCGGTGAAGCCGCCGCCGCCGCCGTCGCCGCCTCGCCCGCTTCTCTGCGCCCGACCCCAGCACCGATCCCGTCGCCTCGGCGTCGTGCAGCACCGCCCCACCTCGCCAGCGTGATCGCGCCGAGGAGTCGTCGACCACCGCCACCGCAAGAGGGCAAGCCGCCGAGCGCTGCCCGCCGTCGCCGCGTCCCCGCGGACTGCGCCCGCCTCCCGACGTCGCGGCAGCGACGCGTCTCGTCTTCCTCCGCGCGGCTTCCCCAAGCCTCGGCGCCCCTCTCCCGCCAGCGCTGGTGAGGCCATCGGCCTCGCCCCCCTACTCCCCTCTCCTCTCTCTTCCGACTCGTCGAGCCCCCCACTCCGCCTCTGACCTCGCCGACTCCGCCTGCAGCTGGCGCCCGGCCATGGCCGCTCGCCGCCCCCTTTCCGCCTTCCCGTGTGCGTAGCGCTCAACCCCCTTCTCGCGCCTGCCTTTGTTGGCGCCGCCCAACGCACCAACCGCGGGTCCCGACCAACGCGCCCCCCTACTACCTTCGGCTGCGGCGGCGCCCCCCTGTCCGTGACCGGTTGGGTCCCACGTTAAGCGCCCCTTAGAAGAACCAATGTCGCGTCGTTTGGCCCTATGGGCAACTGCCCAGTGGCCCCCCACCTCACACCCCGTTTAAAAAAAATTAATTAATTAATTAATTAATTAACTAAATTAATTAATCTAATTAATCTTGTTAATTAACCTGTTAACTACCTAATTAGTCTAACTAAAACTGTTAGTTAACTAGACAGTCAATGACAGTGGGACCCACGGAACAGTTTGACCAGTCAACGGTCAGATTTGAGCTGCTGACGTCATGGTGATGTCATGCTGACATCACCTTTCACTGTTTGGATAATGTTGGATTTAATTAAATAATTAAAATCAGAAAATTAATAAATCTTTAGAAAATCATATCTTTTAATCCGTAACTCGGATTAAATTATTTTCAACATGAAAGTTGCTCGAGCAGCGAGATGAATCCGGATCGCGATCCGTTCGTCGCCACACACCCCTAACCTATCGAACCTGCAAACTTTCCTCTCCGGTTCATCATCGACAGACGTCCGAATCGGAAAACTTTCCGGATGTTTCCCCTTCGCGAAGATCGCCTAGCGCTGCGTTAGAACACGTCTAGCTCATTCATTTGTCTGTTATGCACTTGCTCGCTATGTATTTACTGTTTCTTCCCCTCTTCCCTCCGGAGACCCCGAGGCCGATGTTGATGTCCCTATGATCGACTCACGTCATCGGCGACCCTCCTTCTTGTCTCGAGCAACCAGGCAAGCCCCCCCTTGATCACCGGATATCGCCTACTCTTCTCTATCTGCTTGCATTAGAGTAGTATAGCATATTCTTTTCGAGATACTCCTATCTTGATGCATAGCCTTTGTCCTTGTAACTCTGTTGTTACCTTACGCAATCCTATATGCTTAGTATAGGATGCTAGTACTTTCATCTGTGGCCCTACTTCCTTGTCCGTCTGCGTGCTATACTATCGGGCCGTGATCACTCGGGAGGTGATCACGGGTATATACTATATACCTTACACTATACATTACTGTGGTACTGTTGTTAGGAGATGAAATTTGAAAGGACGGTGGTTCCATCGTGAGAGGTGGGCCTAGGTTCCCGATGGCCCCGATTGTTACTTTAATGGCGGAGCGGCGGGGCAGGTTGAGACCGCCTAGGAGAGAGGTGGGCTGGCCCTGTAGGCGTTCGCGGATACTTAACACGCTTAACGAGGTCTTGGTATTTGATCGGGTTGGCTCGAGCTTATCGCACTAACCATCTACGCGGGAGTAGTTATGGGTATCCGGCGTCGTGGTATCGGCCAAGCACTTCTTGACGTCGGCGACAGGCGGCGCGGCCGGATTGGGCTGGAGCGCTTTCTGGGCTAGGTCTGCTTCGGCAGCGTCATACGCGTGCAGGTGTGCTTTCGGCGATGGGCCTGGACCCTGCGGCGCTTAGGTTTAGACGGCGTGTTGGCCTCTCTGTTGTGCCTAGGTGGGGCTGCGGCGTGTTGATCTTCGCGGCGGGCATGACCCAGAAAGTGTGTCGGCCAAATGGGATCAAGCGTCTTTGGGTAAGATGGTGCACCCTGCAGGAAGTTAATCTATTCGGATAGCCGTGATCTTGATAACAGGGCGACTTGGAGTTGTACCTTGAGCTTATGACAACTAGAATCGGATACTTGATAAAACACACCCTTCCAAGTGCGGATACAACCGGTGGTCGCTCTCGCTCAGGATATGAGCGGGGATTACGGGTAGGATTATTGCTATATGATGTTACTTGGAGGACTTGGATCGTCCCCTCCTACTGTTGCAAGACAGGTGTCGAGCGTAGTCTTCGTTAAGACTAGCTTTCCCCCTCTTATTCGGCTTTCGCAGATTCAGTCCACCGATATGGCCCTTTACACATATATCCATGCATATGTAGTGTAGCTCCTTGCTTGCGAGTACTTTGGATGAGTACTCACGGTTGCCTTGTTTCCCCTTTTCCCTATCTCTACTCGATTGCTGCAATCAGACGATGGAGCCCGGAGCGACGCTGCCGCCTATGGCGACTACTACTGCGAGGCGCCTACTACTACGTGCAGCCGACGCGGCGACCGGGAGTAACCTAGGAGGATCCCGAGGCGGGAGGCCTGCTCCTCTTCGATCTGTATCCCAGTTTGTGCTAGCCATCTTATGGCAACTTGTTTAACTTATGTCCGTACTCAGATATTGTTGCTTCCACTGACTTCGTCTATGATCGAGCACTTGTATTCGAGCCCTCGAGGCCCTGGCTTGTATTATGATGCTTGTATGACTTATTTTATTGTAGAGTTGTGTTGTGATATCTTCCCGTGAGTCCTTGATCTTGATCGTACACATTTGCGTGCATGATTAGTGTACGATTGAATCGGGGGCGTCACAGTATCTCTTTGTGTTCGGTGATCTAGCACTTGTGTGATTGATTCCTTGTTGGTTGAGTGATTTCTCTCTCGTTTCCTCTGTATTCCCCTTTGTGCTTCTGCGTGTTCTTCGTGATTCCCCGTAGGATCCACTCCAAACGTGAAAGATCGTCCACATAGGGTTCCGCCCTACATCAAAGCGTTACTCTGTTCTTATGAACTTAATACTCTAGATGCATGCTGGATAGCGGTCGATGTGTGGAGTAATAGTAGTAGATGCAGGCAGGAGTCGGTCTACTTGTTATGGACGTGATGCCTATATACATGATCATGCCTAGATAATCTCATAACTATGCGCTTTTCTATCAATTGCTCGTGATAATTTGTTCACCCACCGTAGAATACTTATGCTCTTGAGAGAAGCCACTAGTGAAACCTATGGCCCCCGGGTCTATCTCTAATCATATTTGCTTCCAATCTACTTTTACTTGCATCTTTACTTTTTGCATCTATATTATAAAATACCAAAAATATATTTATCTTATCATACTATCTTTATCAGATCTCACTTTCATGAAGTGGTCGTGAAGGATTGAAAACCCTTTATTGCGTTGGTTGCGAGTTCTCGGTTTGTTTATGTAGGTGCGTGGGACTTTTGAGGAGCCTCCTCTTTGGATTGATACCTTGGTTTTCAAAGCGAGGGAAATACTTACGCTACACTTTGCTGCATCACCCTCTCCTCTTGAGGAAAACCAGCATAAGCTCAAGATGTAGCAAGAAGGATTTCTGCACCGTTGCGGGAAGGTCTTCGCTCAAGTCAAGACATACCAAGTACCCATCACAAACCTATCTCCCTCGCATTTACATTATTTGCCATTTGCCTCTCGTTTTCCTCTCCCCCACTTCACCCTTGCCGTTTTATTCGCCCTCTCTTTCCCAATCTCCTCCTCTTTTTCCCGTTGCCTTTTGTTTGCTCGTGTGTTAGTTTGCTTGCTCGTCGTTATGTCTGAAATTGGGGAGATTATTGCCGATATGGGCGATAATAATAACATGGAAAATTCTGATGCTCCTGCTGAAGAATCCCCTACCTATCATACAAAAATATTTTGAATCGGTAGTGGTAATATTATTGGAAAAGGAGTTATTCAAGATTTCTTTACTTGTGCTGGTGCTTTACCCTCTATGGGTGGTTCTATTCTCCATAGAACTAGTAGCCTTGCGGACGCTATTGCCATGCTTATCGTTGAACTTGAAAGGCAATTCATGCATATGCACCCTTCTATACAAAGAATTTTCCTAGAATTTTCTAATATTGAACACTCCTCTGTTAAGCGTGCCGCTACTATCTTTTTGGCTCATGAATTCAGATTTATAATAAAATAAGCCAAATAAATCTTTGCGCATTATAGGGTGGACGCTGGCCGTCCTCCCATAGAATCCATCCTTTTTTATCAAGAAGAGATAATGCGTTTTCAATCTATCGACTATGTTGCTTTCAATGAAAATCTTAGAAAAAAGGTGCCTACCAATATTTTAATTGATAGAATCTCTGAGCTTAATGATGATTTGGCTATTCGAAATAATGAGCTAGGATGCTCTCTTGAGTATAGGCTCACCAAGTTCTGTCAAAAGAACGCTTATAATAATGAATTGGTTGTGCATTACGAAGGGCCGAAAGAGGAACCTATACCTCCTAAAATTGATCTTGGGGACTTTTGTCCTATTAAATTTAGCCCTTTTGATTACTTTTGCTTGCCTCAAAGAAAACTTGCTGCCGAACATAGAGAATACAAAATGAGTTTCACCGATCTGTCTTATTACTATGGCACTACTTAGTTCTATCCTCGCTTTTATGCCTAGCTAGGGGCGTTAAATGATAGCGCTAGTTGGGAGGCAACCCAATTTTATTTTTATTTTTTTGCTTTTGCTTCTGTTTAGGAATAAATAATCCATCTTGCCTCTGTTTAGATGTGGTTTTATCTTTTAATTAGTGTTTGTGCCAAGTTAAACCTATTGGATCTTCTTGGAGGATAGTTATTTGATCTTGCTATAATTTCCAGAAACTTTGCGCTCAGTGCCTGAATTGTTAAAAATCACCAGAACGTGATAAAATAGTGATTCCAATTGCTGCTAATAAATTAACAAAATTTTCTAGGTCATCTAATTTTGGTAGAGTTTTTGGAGTTCCAGAAGTTTGCGTTAGTTACAGATTACTACAGACTGTTCTGTTTTTGACAGATTCTGTTTTTCGTGTGTTGTTAGCTTATTTTGATGAATCTATGGCTAGTAAAATAGTTTATAATCCATATAGAAGTTGGAATACAGTAGGTTTAACACCAATACAAATAAAGAATGATTTCATTACAGTACCTTAAAGTAGTCTTTTGTTTTCTTTCTCTAACGGAGCTCACGAGATTTCTATTGAGTTTTGTGTTGTGAAGTTTTCAAGTTTTGGGTAAAGCTTTTATGGACTATGGAATAAAGGGTGGCAAGAGACTAAGCTTGGGGATGCCCATGGCACCCCAATATATTCAAGAATAGCCACAAGCCTAAGCTTGGGGATGCCCCGGGAAGGCATCCCCTCTTTCGTCTTCGTTCATTGGTAACTTTACTTGGGGCTATATTTTTATTCACCACATGATAAGTGTTTTGCTTGGAGTGTCGCGTGTTATATTATTCTTTGCTTTTTAGTTTACCACAATCATCCTTGCTGTACACACATTTTGAGAGAGCCATACACAAATTGGAATTTGATAGAATACTCTATGTGCTTCACTTATATCTTTTGAGCTTGATAGTTTTGCTCATAGTGCTTCACTTATATATTTTGAGCGTGATAATTTTTGCTCTAGTGCTTCATGCTTCACTTAGATCTTTTAGAGCACGGTGGTATATTTGTTTTAAAGAAACTATTGATCTCTCATGCTTCACTTAGATTATTTTGAGAGTCGTTAATAGTATGGTAAATTGATTAATGTTAATATACTTGGTATTCAAGATATGTGAAACTTTCTTTTGAGTGCGTTGAATACTAAGAAAAGTTTGATTCTTGATAATTGTTTTGAGATATGAAGATGGTGATAGTAGAGTCATGCTAGTTGAGTAGTTGTGAATTTAAAGAATACTCGTGTTGAAGTTTGTGATTCCCGTAGCATGCACATATGGTGAACCGTTATGTGATGAACTCGGAGCATGATTTATTTATTTATTGTCTTCCTTATGAGTGGCGGTCGGGGATGAGCGATGGTCTTTTCCTACCAATCTACCCCCCCTAGGAGCATGCGCGTAGTACTTTGCTTTGATAACTTCTAGATTTTTGCAATAAGTATATGAGTTCTTTATGACTAATGTTGAGTCCATGGATTATACGCACTTTTCCCATCCTTCCACCATTGCTAGCCTCTCTAATACCGCGCACTTTTAGCGGTATCATACACCACCATATATCTTCCTCAAAACAGCCACCATACCTACCTATTATGGCATTTCCATAGCCATTCGAGATATATTGCCATGCAACTTTCCACTTTGCTACATTTATTATGACACGCTCCATCATTGTCATATTGCTAGCATGATCATGTAGTTGACATCGTATTTGTGGCAAAGCCACCATTCATAATTCTTTCATACATGTCACTCTTGATTCATTGCATATCCCGGTAAGGCATTCATATAGAGTCATATTTTGTTCTAAGTATTGAGTTGTAATTGTTGAGTTGTAAGTAAATAAAAGTGTGATGATCATCATTATTAGAGCATTGTCCCAAGTGAGGAAAGGATGATGGAGACTATGATTCCCCCACAAGTCGGGATGAGACTCCGGACGAAAAATAAAAAAAAGGAGAAAAAAGAGGCCATAAAAAAAGAGAAAAGGCCCAAAGTAAAAAAAAGAGAGAATAAGAGAGAAGGGGCAATGTTACTATCCTTTTACCACACTTGTGCTTCAAAGTAGCACCAAGATCTTCATGATAAAGAGTCTCTCATTTTGTCACTTTCATATACTAGTGGGAATTTTTCATTATAGAACTTGGCTAGTATATTCCAATGATGGGCTTCCTCAAAATGCCCTAGGTCTTCGTGAGCAAGCGAGTTGGATGCACACCCACTTAGTTTCCTTTGTTGAGCTTTCATATACTTATAGCTCTAGTGCATCTGTTGCATGGCAATCCCTACTCACTCACATTGATATCTATTGATGGGCATCTCCATAGCCGTTGATCGCCTAGTTGATGTGAGACTATCTTCTCCTTTTGTCTTCTCCACAACCACCATTCTATTCCACATATAGTGCTATATCCATGGCTCACACTCATGTATTGCGTGAAGATTGAAAAAGTTTTGAAAATGTTAAAGTATGAAACAATTTCTTGGCTTGTCATCGGGGTTGTGCATGATTTAAATATTTTGTGTGGGGAAGATGGAGCATAGCCAGACTATATGATTTTGTAGGGATAACTTTCTTTGGCCATGTTATTTTGAGAAGACATAATTGCTTAGTTAGTATGCTTGAAGTATTATTATTTTTATGTCAATATGAACTTTTGTCTTGAATCTTTCGATTCTGAATATTCATACCACAATTAAGAGGATTTACTGAAATTATGCCAAAGTATCACTCCGCATCAAAAATTCTCTTTTATCATTTACCTACTCGGTGACGAGCAGGAATTAAGCTTGGGGATGCGATCGTCTCCAACGTATCTATAATTTTGATTGCTCCATGCTACTTTATCTACTGTTTTGGACCATATTGGGCTTTATTTTCCACTTTTATATCATTTTGGGACTAACCTATTAACGGAGGCCCAACCCGAATTGCTGTTTTTTGCCTATTTCATATTTGAAGAAAAGGAATATCAAGCGAGTCCAAGCGGAATGAAACCTTGGGAGCGTGATTTTCTCACGAGCGTGATCTAGAGAACTTGGAGTGCAAGTCAAGAAGCAACCAGAGCCTCCACGAGATAGGAGGGCGCCCCCATAGGGCGCCCCCTGTCTCGTGGGCCCCAATGACCACCGGCGTACTTCTTCTTCCTATATATACCTCGTGCCCGAAAACATCCGGGGCACCACAAACACAATTTCCACCACCGTAACCTTACAGTATCCGCGAGATCCCATCTTGGGGCCTTGGCGCCGACTTTCTGAGGGAGGAATCAAGCACGGGGGCCTCTACATCAACATCCTTGCCCCTCCGATGAGTTGTGAGTAGTTTACCACAGACCTACGGGTCCATAGTTACTAGCTAGATGGCTTCTTCTCTCTTTTTGGATCTCAATACAATGTTCTCCCCCTCTCTTGTGGATATCTATTCGATGTAATCTCTTTTTGCGGTGTGTTTGTCGAGATCTGATGAATTGTGGGTTTATGATCAAGTTTATCTATGAATAATATTTGAATCTTCTCTGAGTTCTTTTATGTATGATTAAGTTATCTTTGCAAGTCTCTTCGAATTATCGGTTTAGTTTGGCCTACTAGATTGATCTTTCATGCCATGGGAGAAGTGCTTAGCTTTGGGTTCAATCTTGTGGTGTCCTTACCCAGTGATAGAAAGGGTTGCAAGGCACGTATTGTATTGTTGCCATCGAGGATAACAAGATGGGGTTTATATCATATTGCATGAGTTTATCCCTCTACATCATGTCATCTTGCTTAAAGCGTTACTCTGTTCTTATGAACTTAATACTCTAGATGCATGCTGGATAGCGGTCGATGTGTGGAGTAATAGTAGTAGATGCAGGAAGGATTCGGTCTACTTGTTATGGACATGATGCCTATATACATGATCATGCCTAGATAATCTCATAACTATGCACTTTTCTATCAATTGCTCGACAGTAATTTGTTCACCCACTGTAGAATACTTATGCTCTTGAGAGAAGCCACTAGTGAAACCTATGGCCCCGGGTCTATCTCTTATCATATTTGCTTCCAATCTACTTTTACTTGCATCTTTACTTTTTGCATCTATATTATAAAATACCAAAAATATATTTATCTTATCATACTATCTTTATCAGATCTCACTTTCGCAATTGGCCGTGAAGGGATTGGCAACCCCTTTATTGCGTTGGTTGCGAGTTCTCAGTTTGTTTGTGTAGGTGCGTGGGACTTTTGAGGAGCCTCCTACTGGATTGATACCTTGGTTCTCAAAACTGAGGGAAATACTTACGCTACACTCTGCTACATCACCCTCTCCTCTTGAGGAAAACCAACACAAGCTCAAGACGTAGCACCACCCAGGGATAGTTGCACTTTCAGATGACTATATTCGGACACCAGAAGTGTTTCGGGTGGTTTCGGAGAAAACGGAGTCTTGGGAGGTTACGGACCCCCGGGAGAAATAGTGGGCCTTGTGGGCCTTAGTGGAGAGAGAGAGGGCTGGCCTAGGGCAGGTCGTGCGCCCCTCCCCCTCTGGTCCGAATTGGACTAGCTCCTAGTAGGAGTAGGAAAGAGGGGAGTCCTACTCCTACTAGGAGGAGGACTCCTCCTCTGGCAGCGCCTCTGAGGGCGGCCGGCCTCCCCCCTTGCTCCTTTATATACGGGGGCGGGGGGGCACCTCTAGACACACATGTTGATCTATTGATCTCTCCCAGCCGTGTGCGGTGCCCCCCTCCACCATAATCCACCTCGATCATATCGTAGCGGTGCTTAGGCGAAGCCCTGCGTCAGTAGCATCATCATCACCGTCACCACGCCGTCGTGCTGACGAAACTCTCCGGCGAAGCTTTTCCGGATCGGAGCTCGCGGGACGTCATCGAGTTGAACATGTGCTGAACTCGGAGGTGTCGTGCGTTCGGCACTTGGATCGGTTGGATCGTGAAGACGTACGACTACATCAACCGCGTTGTGCTAACGCTTCCGCTTTCGGTCTACGAGGGTACGTGGACACACTCTCCCCTCTCATTGCTATGCATCACCATGATCCTGTGTGTGCGTAGGAATTTTTTTGAAATTACTACGTTCCCCAACAATTGGCAGCCTCCATATCGCATATTGTCGGAGTATATTCCAGCGGACCCCTCGATAGGGTGTCGAGGCGAGGTGAGTGGATCATAGATGAAACAAGATACCACATTTACCTAGGTTCTGGCCCTCCTTACGAGGTAAAAGCCTACTCTTGTTCATGTTGCATACTATGATTGGGGTATGCAAAGTATGGTTGTTAGTCGAGGGACTCTAACATGTCTATCAACTAGCTCAGCCCGTGCATACATAAGATACCTTGGACCTTAGGATCACACAAACCTAGTCGACTATGTCGGTGAAGGGGAGTCCTCCACGAATCCTTCTTCCTTGTCTTGAATGGCAAGGCTTCTTGAATCTTCCTTCTACATAGCCCATTGGTCAACATGATGGCCCATGGCGGAAACCGGCCTAGGGGCCTCAGACTGGCCTACTTGGGGCGACAACTAGAGAGGTGAAGGACCCCTAGGCCGTAACAACATCATTAACCCATGAACATTTCTTCAAGCTTGGCTGCATCACAGGCAACATCTATCTTCAATGTCGTCTCCTTAGCTTGTTAAGGTTGAAACTATTTCTTCTAAGCTCCCTGGCTTGGTAGCATCAGCGCGAGAGAACTTTCCGCGGAGTCGGTCTAGGTGGGTCGAACTCCCGCGCAACATCTTTAGATTTTGCGGACACAGTCTTGTGATGGCCAGACGGACCAGATTCCCCAGTCGGCCGGACGAGGCCTTGTGTCAGCTCTGACCGCTGGTCAACATGACATGCAGCAATGAGTTAGGTCCCCACTCAGGGCACGTCCAATCATGGTGTGCTCCTTGGTCCATGTTGTATTAATGGCAGCTCCTCAATCCTTGCACACTTTATCGGTGTTATTAGGGATGCGAAGACGTATGTTGTCGTCGTTCCCCCTCTCATCTACCTATAAAGAGAGAGGAGGAGCCGAGGGGAGAGCTCTCGTGCATTCTCCCTATCGCCTTCTTAATTCTCACGCTCTTGCTGCCATTGTCGATGCGTTGGTCCGCTTCTCCACAATATGCACCTAACACCATGGCTTCCAAGGTTGCTCAACACCGCCTGACCAAGGGCGGCAAGGCCCCTGCCACCGCGAAGAGTACCGGCACCGGCGAGGCAAAGCTCAAGATGTTGTCGAAGACCAAGGGAAAGTGGATTCCCTCCACCACCACTGAGCCTACCTTGCAACACCTAGCTGACACAGACTACCTACCATAGCCAGAAATCGTGATACCACGCTCACCGGTGGTCGGGCTGATGGAAGGCACCTTCATCGTAGAAGTTATGCCTAGCCAGAAGCATATGAGCGGGTTAGTTCATCCCTTTTATTCTCCATGGCCTAAGTTTTTTCAATCCATCCTTTCTTCTATGGTCTCCTCCACTTCGAGCTCCAGATGCACCACCTCGACCTAAACTCTATTTTGCACATTGCTTGTTTCATCACACTCTTTAAGTGTTTCTTGACCATTGAGCCTCGCTTTGGATAAAATATCTCCAAGTAAAACTCCAAAAAAGCGTGAATGAAACTTGCGAGTGCGGAGGGGCTACCATCTGCAAGCAGTTAGGATGTAGGTACCTAGAAGGGGAGTTTGCAAAGACATGCAAGAAGTGGCATGAGGGGTGGTTATACATCCAAAACATAGAGTCAGGCAATCTACCTCAGGCTGGGACTGTCACGACCTTTTCCCCAGTTCATCCGACCAAGCGCAACTCTAAGATCCCAAGGTACACATCGGAAGTGGCCAAGCCTTACAGGTATGTGCAAAAGATGGCCTCTCAAGAGATTGTGATGAAGCATTTATAAGAACTAGTGATGATCAAATATGATATTGATAGTGAAACTTGACATGGCTATGAAAGAGTCTTTGATGGTCTAGTGAAGCAGTGGAGGGAAATGAAGAGTTCATTGTGGCATTTAAGAAACCAAGATAGAGTGTGAAGTAAGTATTTGGTTGACCAAGATGAAGTTCATAGATTAAATTCTATTTGGTCAACAGACAAGCACAAATAATGCACACCTTGGGATCTAGTAATCTAGTGGTATTGTAAGTAATTATGAATTGTCCTTTGTAAACTAACCCATGATGTATGTTAGTTATGTCTATGTGGGTTAGGTTATCCTCATGGGCTTTCATCAAAAGAAAGGTTTCAAGTAGCCTATGTAATTATGGCATCAATTGGTGATGGTCATCAAGTTTGAGAAGTGCAAGTTCAAGATATGCATCCAAAGGTTATATGCTTTGAAACTTTCAGTCCACTTGGCATGTGAAGATGTACTTAAGTGAAGGCTTCCCTCATAGCAATATGGAGAGCAAATTGATAATCTTCACCAACATGGTAGTGAGTGTTGGGATTTTAAATCGGATCGATTTTCCTCAGACGTGATTGGGTCATTGTATCAAGCCGTGGAATCAAGGATTCTACTAGACTTACTCAAATCGGATATTTAGTATCCAGGTGTGACGCCCGGATAATCATGCTACAATAATCTCACGTTAATGGTGCCACGTCACCTTCGTCACTGTAATTAATCTCGGGTTAATTCAAAACCGTTTCAAATTTAAATCCTAAATAAGTCAAACGACAAAAGTTTTCAAATATTAAAACAAAAATATTCGGGCTATGTCAATTATTGCATCGGTAATTATGGTGGAGTAAACACATTTTTATGAAATGCCTAAATACTTTTAAATGAATTTAAACAGAAAAGAAATAATAAAAGAAAATACAAAAATAGAAACCAAAACAAAAAAGGAATAAAAGGCCCCCTGACCAACTGGGCCAGGCGGCCTAGCTCACCGCCGAGCCGCCCACCCGCCCAAACCGACCGACCCACCCTCGCCTTATCCCCACGAGAAACCCTAACCACCCGTCACCCCTCGCCCTCCCCCTCGCTCTCCCCCCAACCCCTCGCTCTGGATCTGGATCGGGAGGAGCCCGATCCCCTCCTCCTCGCTTCGACCCGACGCTGCACCTCCACGAGCAGCGTCGCCCTCCGCCGCTCCCCATCACGCACCCCCGCCCGTGGATCATTCCGCCACATGCCACCCGGAACGCCACCACACCACACACACACACACACACGCCCGCACGCATCGTGCCGGGGAGAGGATCTTCCCGTGCCCGATCCCCTCGCGTGCATCGTTGCGCCGCCTCCCTCCGTCACCGGCGACCACCAGCAGGCCGCCGCCCCGGTCCGCCGCCGCCAACAGCCCCATGTTGGCTGCTGCTTCATCGCCAGCGCCGCGCTGAGGCCTCAGCGCCCGCTGCCTCCGCTCGGGCTTCGTCGTCGTCGCCGCCTCCTCCCCGGCGCTTCGTCCCCATCCTCCTCCTCAACTCGGCTCCTGCGAGCCTCGCCGCCCAGATCCCCTGAGCGGGGTGAGCAGCGAATCCTTCCCTCTCCTCCTCCTCCCCTGCCCGTTGGACGCCGTGGCCCGGCCGCGCCACAGCGTCTTGCGCCGCGCCACGCACCCCGCTCACGCCCGGCGCATCCCACAGGCGCCGCCCGATCTCTCTAGCCTCCACGCCCGCCATGCAGCCTCTTCGCCGCCCCAGCGCGGCCAGCCCTCATCGACGGCCCCAGCCACCGGCCTCCCGCACCGCCACCCAGCGCCCACAGGCGTCGCGCACCTTCAAGCAAGCCCGCCAGACCTCGCCCATTGTCTTTGGCGGGCTAGCGCCGTCGCCCTTTCCGTTTGGCCCCACAGGGCCTATGAGAGATGGGCCCCACACCAAACGCGTTTATAAAAAAAGAATTAAAAATATAATTAATAATAAAATTTATTAATTAATTAACTTAATTAATCCGGTTTAGTTAAACTAATTAAGCGTGATTAACCTAAAATATAAATTAACCTAACTAATATGTTAGTTAGGGTCTTTGTGTCTATGATGAGCCGGGACCCACGTGTCGATTGACCCGATCAACTCTGTTGACTGCTGACGTCAGCATGACATCATGCTGATGTCATTAATTCATTTTCGAATTAATTAAATTTCAGAAATTAATAAAATCTTTAGAAAATAATATCTTTTAATCTGTAACTCGGATTAAAATATTTTCAACATGAAAGTTGCTCAGAACGACGAGACGAACCCGGATACGCAATCCGTTCGTCCGCCACACACCCCTATCATATCAAACTCGTAACTTTTCCCCTCCGGCTCCTGTGCCCGAAAACGCGGAACACCGGGGATACTTTCCCGGATGTTTCCCCCCTTCGTCGGTATCACCTCCTACCGCGTTAGGGAATACCTAGCACCGCGTATTACCTAGTTATGCTTTGTGATGCTTTGATTGCTCTATTATTTATTGTGTTCCCCTCCGATACTTCTTTCGGGAGACCCCGAGGCTGCCGCGACCCCGATTCGACTACGGTGTTGGCGACCGTCCTTCTTGCCGAGACCAACCAGGCAAGCCCCCTTTGATCACGGATATCGCCTACTCTTCTCTATCTGCTTGCATTAGAGTAGTGTAGCATATTCTTGCTTCGATTAATCCTATCTTCTTTGCATAGCTTTGTCCTTGCTACTCTTGTTGTTACCTTTACCTTTATCCTCTTGCTTAGTATAGGATGCTAGTGTTCCATCGGTGGCCCTACACTCTTGTCCGTCGCCATGCTATACTATTGGGCTGTGATCACTTGGGAGGTGATCACGGGCATATCTATATACTTTACACTATTACATTACGTGATCTTTGTTAGGAGATGGGGCTGAAAGGACGGTGGCTCCATCCCGGTAGAGGTGGGCTGGGTTCCACGGCCCCGATTGTTACTTTTGGCGGAGGCGGCAGGGCAGGTTGTGGCCACCTAGGAGAGAGGTGGGCCTGGCCCTAGTCGGCGTTCGCGGATACTTAACACGTTTAACGAGATCGGGTATTTGATCCGAGTCGGCCATTTGGTCTATCGCACTAACCATCTACGCGGGAGTAGTTATGGGTATCCCGGCGTCGTGGTATCGGCCGAAAGCCTTCGTGGCGTCGGCGGCGGCGGCGCCAGATTGGACCGCGTAGCGTGACTTCCTTTGTAATGGAGGTTGCTAGGTGCGCTGCCGGCGCGTTACATAGCGTCGCGGTGTGCTAAGGCGATGGGCCCTGACCCTGGCGCTTAGGTTTAGACCGGCGTCTTGACCGCTCTGTTGGCCTAGGTCGGGCTGCGGTGTGTTGATCTTCAGCGGCGGGCATGACCCGAAAAGTGTGTCGGCCAAATTGGATCAGCGTGTTGGGTTATGTGGTGCACCCTGCGGAAGTTAATCTATTGAATAGCCGTGATCTTGATGCAGGGCGACTTGGAGTTGTACCTTGACCTTATGACAACTAGAACCGGATACTTAATAAAACACACCCTTCCAAGTGCGAGATACAACCCGGTGGTCGCTCTCTCTCGGGGTTGCGAGGAGGATCGCGGGTAGGATTATGCTATGCGATGCTACTTGGAGATGCTACTTGGAGGACTTGATCTACTCTCTTCTACATGTTGCAAGGCGGAGGCTGCGAGCGTAGTCTTGACGAGATTAGATATCCCCTCTTATTACGGCATTCTGCAGATTCGGTCCACCGATATGCCCTTTACACATATATCCATGCATATGTAGTGTAGCTCCTTGCTTGCAGTACTTTGGATGAGTACTCACGGTTGCCTTGTTCCCCTTTTCCCCTTTCTTTACCGGTTGCTGCGACGGACGATGGAGCCAGGGCGAAGCCACCGTCGATGGCGACTACTCCCGGAGGTGCCTACTACTACGTGCAGCCCGGCGGCGGCGACCGGGAGTAGTTAGGAGGATCCCAGGCGGGAGGCCTATGCCTCTTCGATCTGTATCCCGGTTTGTGCTAGCCATCTTATGGCAACTTGTTTAACTTATATACGTACTCAGATATTGTTGCTTCCGCTGACTTCGTCTATGATCGAGCACTTGTATTCGAGCCCTCGAGGCCCTGGCTTGTATTATGATGCTTGTATGACTTATTTTATTTTTAGAGTTGTGTTGTGATATCTTCCCGTGAGTCCCTGATCTTGATCGTACACGTTTGTGTGTATGATTAGTGTACGATTGAATCGGGGGTGTCACAAGTTGGTATCAGAGCCGACTGCCTGTAGGAATCCCCCTTCCACACACCTTGGCCGAAGTCGAGTCTAGACGTTGCAAAAACTTTTACTAACATGGCTGTGTGTCTTACGGGCACACTCGCCATTGGGTGGTAGTAGGATCTTTTATTTCTCGACCTATACTCTGGGATTCTGAACTCTCTTCTATTCGGGTTAAACGGTTTTTACTAAAATCTAACTTTAGGTTCTCGAAAATACTTTCTCCCGGAGAGGCCCGTCAGTCCAGATGATCACCGACTGCACCAGAAGATTTCGTAGGTACTCTTTGATATTCTCTCGAGACTTTGTGCCCATCACCTTTGCTATTCCCGACCACCGATAAATCCTTATGGATAACTACTTACACTTTCCATTCATGCAATCATCCCCCATTGATCTTGTTATTAAAAGATGCCCCGAAGTTTTCTCTATTGTTTCGAGAATACTTTGTGCCTACTGCCTAGCAGTTCTTTGCCACATGAATACCCCTTCAAATAAATCCTCGCACATACCGAGTGTTCGCCCATCCCCAGTTGTTTATGTGTTTCACTAAAGTCTTCGAAATGCCATTCGATCTTCCAAAAATCCCGAGCAGCCTATTCCTCTTGAAATTCTTGCTTGCTTGCATTATGGTTAATCCCATAAGTCTCTTAGTCATATTGACATTCCTTGTCATTATCATTTTGAGTCTGTTGACTCAATATGTTTCTTGAATACGAAATCATCATTGATCCTTATAAATTACTTTTCCGGCTGAGCTGCCATTCTTTCAACTGGAATTGGTTCTCGACCAATCCAATTGTCGTTGATTGTACCCTTAGGCTATTCAACTTATCCACCCCTAATCAGAGCATTGCTTCTGGTCCCTTGAATTGGGAATCATAATTCCTTTGCATTTGAGATTTGAGTTAGTCAGTTGTTTCTATAATCTGATCTCCTTGCATTCTTCTTCCTCTAGTTAAGTACCGATGCTCACGTCAGACCCCTTGTGGACCATCAGGTCCATTGTTGGATTTTATCCGTCAGCATCCTTCATTTTCAATAACTTTGTGAGACCTTCCCGTGATACATAATGCCTTTGGTAAATTGTATCCTCTGCTTTTTCAACCATGCTCTACCTCCGAGCTTGAGTTATTTACCCCTGAAGTTGATGGTATACGTTCCTAAGATGCCTTGATGGGTTGAACCTATGCCCTCCTTAATATGTGTGAACTCGAAAATTTTCACGAGTCATACTCTTCTAGTGTTTTGCTAGATAAAGTTTAAACATTACAACTTCTTTGAAAAATGAGAAGTGAATGGAAGGTTATGCATTGAGGAAGTGGGAGTCGACCTTGAACTTTGTGTTCATGCCCATGGACACGATGTAGATCCTATCATGGAAACTTCTTGTAATAATAACTATTTTCTTGATAAATATCATCTGGTATCTGTGAATTGATCCTTCGCAACCGTGGTTCCGACCATGTTTGCTCTCCCTTGATTCTATTTCTCAGACAAGTTAGAGTACTTGTCTTCTGCAGAGCATTACCCCAGTCCAACCTCTACTTTGATGCATCGTTGAGTATTACCCCTGGTATCTCGAGATTATCATGGGCTGCATAACTTCTTATGAGTTCTTCATCAAGTGCTACCTTCCCACCGATTCCAATTTTTCACGGGCTCGAGTTATTAAACACTCAAAGACACCGATAAGCGAACCGAGTCCGCTTTACGGTTCAACAACTCTCGATAGCTTCTATAAGTGCGAGTTTGTACCCGATCACGCCATTCCTAGCCTGTTTGGCTATGTCATTGTCTTGATGATTTCAAACTGTGCTACCTGGTCCTTATTCCGGGAGCACCAGTTTCGACGATGAGCTAAGCTTATGTCGATCTTCCTCGTCATACCATTTCTCCTTGACCAAAAACTTGATTTTGAGTTTGTGTCGTACCCATGGTTTCAATAACCTTTTGCTTCATCATTCCTTTGACTTGATGTCATCGCCAATTGATTACATCTTCATGAATTCTCTCGACAAATTGTCGTGATCATCATCAACATTTTGACTCCTCCTAGGTTCCCAATGGAAGTCATGATGAGAAATACCATCCTTGCCCTCGATGATTTGTGTTATCATCGACGACATTCTTGCATTTCCGCAACACAAAACTTGTTCTAGTTTTGCGTTGTAACTTGAGTTCCTTTCTATCGAACTTATGTTATGATTCTACCGCGGAGTATTACCATCTTTGATGTAAAGAATGTTGTGAGGATTGCTCCACCTCTTAAGAAATTCTTGGTATAGTGATACTTCTCACCATCACATTCTTTCTTGGTCCTCGGTTGATTCCAACCGGGGTACCAACAAGTGAACGGTGCTGTTTGGATTCTGCCCTTCTAGCAACACTATTCCTTTGAAGTTAATGGTCGGCCGTTCATTCTTGGACTATTGATTATTGAATCACCATTCTGACATTGGTCGTACAACCCAACCCATATTTCGGGCGCACCTTTCAACCAATGTTTAATTGTGTAAGTTTTCCTCGAGCATACATCATTATACCATTTGATCTGACAAATGTTATCTCCTTGTTCACATAAGTGTGGAAATCCATCTTTTGAAAATCTCAATGAATTGTCACCGAGTTAAATGACCACCTCCTCATCCTCTCCTTGGTTTAATGATGAACTCATGATTCGGAACTTGCTTCCATAGTTTATTCCCGAGAAGCTTGCAACTCCATCACGTCAATTTGTGTTGCACCTTTTCTTCACAGACATCCTGAGTCTGAGTTATCCTGACACCAATCGGATCTGAATCTCGGTTAGATATGATGGTTGGGACACCTTTCCAAGAGTTATGATGTTGGTCCTTTGATGACCCGGTAACATGATGTCATTCCTAGCACCCCCCCCCCTGGATGGAGGACCTATCGTTATAATTTCTTTTGCAAGGATAACCATTCTTCCTGGAGGAAATTGTAAGACCTATTTTATAAGCTGTTCCTGATGGATCCATTGAGTATCTAAAGTCCGACCTTTGTTTGAATACCATGCCAATGCTATCTCAAAAGCTTGTCTGTGGAACTTTGATTTTCAACAAGAACATTTGAAGCCCAATGCTAAATGTTTCTTGCTCAATTATCCGAACGTCGTTGTATGGATAATGACATGGACTTTCTATTCCCTTTCCTAAAGGGGTTTTCTACGTTATATCCCGTCATGGATATCATGCTTTGCTTGCCCTTGGGAAGGATATACCCTTGAAATATGTGTTTAAACACATTTTCCCTTCCATTGTTCTGTTTAATATGATAATCATATTTTCCTTTCATTGTTTAGTTTAACCTTTCTTGTGATCTATCTGATATAAGCAATAATAATTCCCTGCTTATGTAAAACACCTCGGTTGTACAATTCTGTTAGCAAGCCCCTGTTACTATTGTTGATGACATTTCGGTAGCCATCGATGGACGAGAACTATGCCTATTGGTCCGCCTCGTTCAACGAGCAGGAAAATGGTTCTCTTCGTCCCTCGCCCTTGGTACCGACATTGTTGCCAACATAACTGACATGCTATGCTTTGACATGTCTTTCTTATGCGATCGTGCAAGGCGTCAACGCCCTTCCTTCTTTTACCCACATGGTGGGCCCATAACCACAGTTACCTTTGGATCGAAACGACTCTCTGTACCCCTGTTGTCAAAGTTATTCCTCACGCTTGACTTTGTATGTAATTCACGGGTCACTTGCCTGTTGATCTATTCAGGTATCAGACGCAATACTTATTCCCGATTGCTTTGAGCCCCTTTCACGCCCTGTTTCAGGCATCGAACAGTTGCCTGCTCGCTCAAAACATCCCATGAAACCTCATTACTTTGCTCTCGATATTTTCTTAAGTTTCAATTCGAGAGGGACACCTTCCCCGATGATATCGACCGATAGTAAACCTTGTAGAGGTTCGTTCTCCCGGAATACCCCCTTATTCTTTCGTAAGTACGATGGAACCCCCGAAGAAAGGATGCCGACTTTATCTTGATGACTTGAAGCAGAGAAATGAAGACATCAATGTATTGGACCGGTCTCTTCGAGAAGAGCAAGCCAGCATGAGAAGACCCGCTAGATTCATTACCAAACCTTCCCCCCTTTTCACTACCTCTTAAATCTGGGGCGAGATTTCTTGTAATGGAGGAGAATTATGGCCTTGGGATAATCATGCTACAGTAATCTCACGTTAATGGTGCCACGTCACCTTCGTCACTGTAATTAATCTCGGGTTAATTCAAAACCGTTTCAAATTTAAATCCTAAATAAGTCAAACGACAGAAGTTTTCAAATATTAAAACAAAAATGTTCGGGCTATGTCAATTATTGCATCGGTAATTATGGTGGAGTAAACACATTTTTATGAAATGCCTAAATACTTTTAAATGAATTTAAACAGAAAAGAAATAATAAAAGAAAATACAAAAATAGAAAACAAAACAAAAAAGGAATAAAAGGCCCCCTGACCAACTGGGCCAGGCGGCCCAGCTCACCGGCCAGGCCGGCCCACCTGGCCCAGCCGACCGACCCACCCCTGCCTTATCCCCACGAGGGGGGAAAACCCTAACCACCCCGTTACCCACTCGCGCCCCCTCCCACTCGCTCTCCCCCACCCCTCGCTCTGGATCTGGATCGGGAGGCCGATCCCTCCTCCTCGCTCGACCCGGCCGACACCTCCCACTGAGCAGTGTCGCCTCCGCCGCTCCCCATCATGCACCCCGCGTGGATCGTTCCGCCACATGCCACCCGGCACACCACATCACACACACACACACACACACACACACACACACACACACACACACGCATGCATCGTGCCGGGGAGAGGAGATTCCCGCGCCCGATCCCCTCGCATGCATCGGTGCGCCGCCTCCCTCCGTCACCGGCGACCACCAGCAGGCCGCCGCCCCGGTCCGCCGCCGCCAACAGCCCCATGTTGGCTGCTGCTTCATCGCCGACGCCGCCTGGAGGCCTCCAGCGCCCGCTGCCTCCGCTCGGAGCTCGTCGTCCGTCGCCGCCTCCTCCCCGCCGGCGCTTGTCCCTATCCT
Source organism: Aegilops longissima (assembly GCA_021605205.1). Classification (NCBI taxonomy): domain Eukaryota; kingdom Viridiplantae; phylum Streptophyta; class Magnoliopsida; order Poales; family Poaceae; genus Aegilops; species Aegilops longissima. Next base: position 179,219,199 of record CM038680.1, on the reverse strand, counting down.
CCTCCTCAACTCGGCTCCTGCGAGCCTCGCCGCCCCAGATCCCCTGCAACGGGGGTGAGCAACGAATCCTTCCCCTCTCCTCCTCCTCCCCCCTGCCCCGTTGGATATCGTGGCCCGGCGCGCCCTCGCCATCAAGCCTGCGCCTTCACCCCGCCCACGCCCGGCGCATCCACAGGCGCCGCCGATGCTCTCTAGCCTCCACGCCGCCTTGCAGCCGATCGCCGCCCCAGCATGGCCAGCCCTCATCGCCGGCCCAGGCCACCAGCCTCCCCCCACCCGCCGCGCCGCGCGCCAGGCGTCTTTGCTGAGCAACCCGCTTGACCTCACCCGTTGTCTTTGGCGGGCTAGCGCCGTCGCCCACTTCCGTTTGGCCCCACAGGGCCTATGAAGATGGGGCCCATGCCAAGCGTTTATAAAAAAAATTAAAAATATAATTAATAAATAATTAATAATAAAATTAATTAATTAATTAACTTAATTAATCCGGTTTAGTTAAACTAATTAAACGTGATTAACCTAAAATATAGAATTAACCTAACTAATATGTTAGTTAGGGTGCGGTGTCTATGACAGACGGGACCCACGTGTCAGTTTGACCCAGTCAACTCTGTTGACTGCTGACGTCAGCATGACATCATGCTGATGTCATTAATTCATTTTGGAATTAATTAAATAATTAATTAAATTCCAGAAATTAATAAAATCTTTAGAAAATCATATCTTTTAATCTGTAACTCGGATTAAAATATTTTCAACATGAAAGTTGCTCAGAACGACGAGACGAACCTGAATACGCAGCTCGTTCGTCCGCCACACACCCCTATCATATCAAACTCGCAACTTTCCCCCTCCGGCTCCTCTGCCCGAAAACGCGGAACACCGGGGATACTTTCCCGGATGTTTCCCCCCTTCGTCGGTATCACCTCCTACCGCGTTAGGGAATACCTAGCACCGCGTATTACCTCGTTATGCTTTGTGATGCTTTGATTGCTCTGTTATTTATTGTGTTCCCCCTCCGATACTTCTTTCAGGTAGACCCAGAAATTGCCGGCGACCCCGATTCGACTACGGTGTTGGCGACCGTCCTTCTTGCCAGACCAACCAGGCAAGCCCCCTTTGATCACGAGATATCGCCTACTCTTCTCTATCTGCTTGCATTAGAGTAGTGTAGCATATTCTTGCTTCGATTAATCCTATCTTCTTTGCATAGCTTTGTCCTTGCTACTCTTTTGTTGTTACCTTTACCGCTATCCTCTTGCTTAGTATAGGATGCTAGTGTTCCATCGGTGGCCCTACACTCTTGTCAAATCGCCATGCTATACTATTGGGCTGTGATCACTTGGGAGGTGATCACGGGCATATACTATATACTTTACACTATTACATTACCTCGTGATCTTTGTTGGAGATGGGGTGAAAGGACGGTGGCTCCATCCCGTAGAGGTGGGCTGGGTTCCCGACGGCCCCCATTGTTACTTTGTGGCGGAGCGGCAGGGCAGGTTGTGGCCACCTAGGAGAGAGGTGGGCCTGGCCTGGTCGGCGTTCACGGATACTTAACACGTTTAACGAGATCACGGGTATTTGATCCGAGTCGGCCATTTGGTCTATCGCACTAACCATCTCTGGCGGGAATAGTTATGGGTATCCCGACATCGTGGTATCGGCGAAGCCTTCGTGGCGTCGGTAGTGGTGGCGGCGCGCGCGATTGGACCGCGTAGCGTGACTTCCTTTGTAATGGAGGTTGCTAGGTGCGCTTCGGCGCGAACGCAGCGTGCGAGGTGTGCTAAGGCGATGGGCCCGGACCCTGGCGCTTAGGTTTAGACCGGCGTGTTGACCGCTCTGTTGGCCTAGGTCGGGCTCGACGTGTTGATCTTCAGCGGCGGGCATGACCGAAAAGTGTGTCCGGCCAAATGGGATCAAGCGTGTTGGGTTATGTGGTGCACCCTGCAGGAAGTTAATCTATTGAATAGCCGTGATCTTGATATGGGGCGACTTGGGTTGTACCTTGACCTTATGACAACTAGAACCGGATACTTAATAAAACACACCCTTCCAAGTGCCAGATACAACCCGGTGGTCGCTCTCTCTCAGGGTTACGAGGAGGGGATCGCCGGGTAGGATTATGCTATGCGATGCTACTTGGAGATGCTACTTGGAGGACTTCAGTCTACTCTCTTCTACATGTTGCAAGGCGGAGGCTGCGAGCGTAGTCTTGACGGATTAGATATCCCCTCTTGTTACGGCATTCGCAGTTCGGTCCACCGATATGGCCCTTTACACATATATCCATGCATATGTAGTGTAGCTCCTTGCTTGCGAGTACTTTGGATGAGTACTCACGGTTGCCTTGTTCCCCTTTTCCCCTTTCTTTACCGGTTCTGCGACCAGACGATGGAGCCAGGGCGAGCGCCACCGTCGATGAGGACTACTCCCGGAGGTGCCTACTACGTGCAGCCAGCGGCGGCGACCGAGGAGTAGTTAGGAGGATCCCGAGGCGAGGCCTATGCCTATTCGTCTGTATCCGGTTTGTGCTAGCCATCTTATGGCAACTTGTTTAACTTATATACGTACTCAGATATTGTTGCTTCCGCTGACTTCGTCTATGATCGAGCACTTGTATTCGAGCCCTCGAGGCCCTGGCTTGTATTATGATGCTTGTATGACTTATTTTATTTTTAGAGTTGTGTTGTGATATCTTCCGTGAGTCCACGATCTTGATCATTACTGCGTTTGCGTGTATGATTAGTGTCTGATTGAATCGGGGTGTCACACCAGGCTACAAATTTATATGGTTTCTATAGAGTTTGAAAACCAAATTTAAAGCAACACAATAAAAGTACTTATCACACAATCGATGTTTTGTAACATAGTAATGATCTAATAGAAGTCATCCACATTTCATTCTTCAATGTTGGTCGCATGTGAATTGGAAGGATGTGTGGTACCATATTATTCATCCAAAATATCATCGTATGCATTATCCTTGCTAGATCCATTGTTAGGTTAATCTTCATTATAGTCACATCAATCGTGTTATTCTGCTACAACAAAACAAATAACTCAGATAAGAAATTAGTAGAATCGGACATGGTCCATTGTAGAGTCAAAATTCTGCAGTATTCTATGGTCTGGATTGCGACCTGATGTCTACTAGGCAACTTTATCATGTAGACTTTGTTGAGCCTCCGAGCGCAGAGTTTTGCAGAACAACGCAAATTGCCCTCAAGTGGATGACTGATACGTCTCCAACGTATCTATAATTTTTGATTGCTCCATGCTACTTTATCTATTGTTTTGGACTATAATGGATTTATTCTCCACTTTTATATTATTTTTGGGACTAACCTATTAACCGAAGGCCTAGCCGAAATTGCTGTTTTTTGCCTATTTGATTGTTTCAAGAAAGCGGAATATCAAGCGGAGTCCAAGCGGAATGAAACCTTGAGGCGTGATTTTCTCACGAGCGTGATCCGGAGACTTGGACCCTACTCCAAGGAGTGCGAGGCGGTCACGAGGTGGGGCGCCCCCCCCAGGCGCACCCCCGCCTCGTGGGCCCCCGACGCTCCCGGCGCACTCCTTCCTCCTATATATACCTCGTACCCCAACAAATCAGAAGGGGAGCCAAAACCTAATTCCACGCCGTACCTTCATGTATCCACGAGATCCCATCTTGGGGCTGTTAGGAGCTCACGGGAGGGCATCCACCACGGAGGCTTCTACATCAACACCATATCCCCTCCGATGAAGTGTGAGTAGTTTACTTCAGACCTTCAGGTCCATAGCTAGTAGCTAGATGGCTTCTTCTCTCTTTTTGGATCTCAATACAATGTTCTCCCCTTCTCTTGTGGAGACCTACTCGATGTAATCTTCTTTTTGCGGTGTGTTTGTTGAGACCGGTGAATTGTGGGTTTATGATCCAGCTTATCTATGGAAAATATTTGATTCTTCTCTGAATTCTTTTATGTATGATTAAGTTATCTTTGCAAGTCTTTTCGAATTATCCGTTTGGTTTGGCCAACTAGATTGGTAGTTCTTGCAATGGGAGAAGTGCTTAGCTTTGGGTTCAATCTTGCGGTGACCTTACCTAGTGACAGAAGGGGTTGCAAGGCACGTATTGTATTGTTGCCATCGAGGATAACAAGATGGGGTATTTATCATATTGCATGAATTTATTCCTCTACATCATGTCATCTTGCTTATGGTGTTACTCTGTTTTTAACTTAATATTCTAGATGCATGCTAGATAGCGGTCGATGAGTGGAGTAATAGTAGTAGATGCAGAATCGTTTCGGTCTATTTGTCACGGACGTGATGCCTATATACATGATCATCGCCTAGATATACTCATAACTATGCTCAATTCTATCAATTGCTCAACAGTAATTTGTTCACCCAGTAGAATATCTATGCTCTTGGCGAAGGCACTAGTGAAACCTATGGCCCCGGTCTATTCTCATCATATCAATCTCCATCACTTTATTTACTTGCTTTGCTTTTACTTTTTACTTTGCATCTTTATACCAAAAATACCAAAATATTATCTCTATCAGATCTCACTCTCATAAGTGACCGTGAAGGATTGACAACCCCTAATCGCGTTGGTTGTGAGTAGCTATCGTTTTGTGTAGAGTACGAGGGACTTGCGTGGCCTCCTCTTGGATTGATACCTTGGTTCTCAAAAACTGGGGGAAATACTTACACTACTGTGCTGCATCATCCCCTCCTCTTCGGGGAAAACCAACGCAAGCTCGAGACGTAGCAATGACCTAAGATTTATCAATCTGCAAGAGGTGTAGGATGACGGTGGTTCTCTCTCAAAGAACCCTACAATAAAATACAAGTGGTATCTTGTGTCCCCAACACACATAATACAATTGTCAGGTTTATAGGCGCGCTAGTTCGGCAAAGAGATAATGATAAATGTTTAAGACAGATGGTAGACAAAAATTCAATGAATAGCTCGGTGTTGATCATGACAACTTCCAATCCCCAATAAAGAAGTGAGCTCCTGGAGACAAATGCTCAACGAACAACCCAGTGTTGATCCTTTCTTCCTGCTGGTCCCCTCAGGTTAACATGGCGCCATCGTCAAAGTCCAGGAAGGCTAGCGAGGTAGTCAAGATCTGATGAGAGTGAGAGAATACTTAGTATCTGATTGTTCCCGGCCTGCATGCCAAAACCATCTCTCTGAGATGTGCTTTTACTTTCAAGTTTATTCCCAACTGAACTGCTCCTCTTAATGAGCTGATTGTATGATATTATGTTGGTTTCATTCTGGTAATGAAGTCGGGGAGAAGCTCCCTATTCATCTAAAAATTATAAATGGTATAAATAGCTTTTTGTAATGCGAAAAAAATAAAAACAATAAGGTAGCAAGTAACAAAAGTGAATAAAATGGTGTCGCGATGCTTGGAAACACGGCCTATGGTTCATACTTTCACTAGTGCCAATTCTCAACATCATTAACATAATTAAACCACATGATAATCCCTCAAAGTGCAACAAAGAATCACTCCAAAGTTTATGTTCTATTGAAGATGGTATGATGAAATTGTGTAGGTGCGCTAAATAGCAAACCACCTCAAAGTTGTCTTTCCAATCTTGATCTATTGAACCACCCACAAATGTGGCACGGATAGTCCCAAAAATCATGCTACGACAACACCATATGTAACTATCGTTCAACCTTTATGTTAAGAGTATCCCAATGTCACAATGGTTATCCGCAAGTTAGTTAATAGACATGCACCATGTAATCTCAAATTTAAAGTATTCATTACAACATGAAGAAACTTCATAGAGCAAGACTCAATTCACCAAGAATAGAGGGAGATCAACATCATAAGATCCAACTATACTAATAAAGCTCATGATACATCAAGATTTAATCCATCGAGAACATGCGAGAGAGATCAACACATAGCTAATGAACTACTCACACATCACCATGAGAACGCGGGAGAAGTTATTGTTGTTGGTGATGACAGAGATGTCCCCGGTGGCTTTCCGACACCACCGGAGGAGACGAGGAAGGGGCCCCCTCCTTCATCCTTGGCCCTCCGCGGAGAGAGGGAGCTAGATTTTGGATTAGATTAAAATTAAAATTTCTAAAGTCAAATAATAATCCAAGATAATTACTAAGTTAATTTTAAGTTTCTAACTTAGTTGCAAAATAATTATTCTAACATACGTTTTTATTTCAAGATTAAACTAGATTTGGGTTTAAATAATGTTTTAATTATAGCTAGTGTTTTAACTATATTCAAATTTAAATTTTTATTTCAAGATTAAACTATATTTGGGTTAAATAATGTTTTAATTATAGCTACTATTTTAACTATATTCAGATGTTAGATTATTTAAAATTTGAACTATAGTAGCTAAGTTGAAACTATATTTCACTAGATTCCTTTTGCCAAAAGAATCAATTTAATTGATTTCTAAAATGCAAGTTATGCCCATTTTAAGTTCAAATTTGTTTTGTTTGAATTCAAATTTTAGACTACTCAAGTTCCTAATTTTACTTTCCATCGTGAAATTATTTTTCATAAGGACCATTTTGCAAAAAGGTTCACTCAATTTGGATTTATAGAATAAAAGTTATGAGTGTTTGGATGTTCGGCGGTTTTTTTTTGCAAAATTACCAATTAATTACATTAAATGGAAAATCAAGTTGATAATCTTGCGGATAAGGTTGATGGCATGACAACTGCGATTGGTCGATGCCGATTCGGTTTAAGTGGACGCTTGTGCATCGCACGATCTAGATCTAAAGGACAGAACAGATCAGGGCTCACGGGGCGGTTAGGTCACCGGGAATCGTTGAAACTTCACCACAAAACATGAATGGGGCGGCGGTGCACTCGGGTGTGGTCCTCGTTGGCGATTTAGGGGGCTCCAGGGGCGGCGGAGAGCATGTACGGGCACGGTGGTGCATAGTGAGGTCGTTGGTGGCCTCGGCGTGCATTGGGGTCGACAGAAACGACTGCTACGGAGCTCGCTGGAGTTCAAGTGTACCAGCGGAGCTTCGAGCGTGGATGTGGGTGTCAAAATCTTGTGCATCTAGATGCGAGAGTTGGTCAGAACATGTGCACGGGTACGAGGAATCAAATGGACATGGTGAGGTCGTCAAATACTTAGGGGCTCACCAGAGTCGAGCTCTCGGCGGAGGAGAGCATCGATTGATGGTGACGGTGCGATTCTAGGGGGGCTATGAGTGAGCCGAAGATGTCTAGGAGGTGAGCCGACGTGCGGTGGATGCAGTGGTGGCAGCGGGTGGTCGAGATGGGGCTTGTGGTGGCCGGAATCATCGCCAGGGTTTCTAGGTCGGTGCGACAAAGGTGAGATCGCGACGGAGCAGCCTGCCAGCGATGTGGATCGAAGGCAGAGGCCTTTTGTAGAATGAGGGGAGGGGGTTAAATAGGACACGGTCGTGCGGTCAATTCACAATGCACACTCGGTCATGGACACGTGGGCAACGATTGGAGGTTGACGAAGTTGATCGGTGGGTCCTGCTCGTTAGCGTCAAAGGGAGATGAGAGAGGGGGTTGAGGTATGGGGTGTTGGAAATATGCCCTAGAGGCAATAATAAATTAGTTATTATTATATTTCCTTGTTCATGATAATCGTTTATTATCCATGCTATAATTGTATTGATAGGAAACTCAGATACATGTGTGGGTACATAGACAACACCATGTCCTAGTAAGCCTCTAGTTGACTAGCTCGTTGATCAATAGATGGTTCGGTTTTCGACCATGGACATTGGATGTCGTCGATAGCGGGATCACATCATTAGCATAATGATGTGATGGACAAGACAATCTAAGCCTAGCACAAAGATCGTAGTTAGTATGCTAAAGCTTTTCTAATGTCAAGTATCTTTTCCTTAGACCATGAGATTGTGCAACTCCGGATACCGTAGGAATGCTTTGGGTGTACCAAGCGTCTGGCAACGGCTGGGTGGCTATAAAGGTGCACTACGGTATCTTTGAAAGTGTCATTGGGTTGGCATGAATCGAGACTAGGATTTGTCACTCCGTGTGACGGAGAGGTATCTCTGGGCCCACTCGGTAGGACATCATCATAATGTGCACAATGTGACCAAGGGGTTGATCACGGGATGATGTGTTACGGAGCGAGTAAAGAGACTTGCAGTAGCGAGATTGAACAAGGTATCGGGATACCGGCGATCGAATCTCGGGCAAGTACTATACCGCTAGACAAAGGGAATTGAATACGGGATTGATTGAATCCTCGACATCGTGGTTCATCCGATGAGATCATCATGGAACATGTGGGAGCCAACATGGGTATCCAGATCCGCTGTTGGTTATTGACCGAGAACGTCTCGGTCATATGCGCATGGTTCCCGAACCCGTAGGGTCTACACATAAGGTTCGGTGGCGCTAGGGTTATAGGGAATACATATCGTGGTTACCGAATGTTGTTGAGTCCCGGATGAGATCCCGGACGTCACGAGGAGTTCGGAATGGTCGGAGGTAAAGATTGATATATTGGACAAAGGGTTTTGGAGTCGGAAGTGTTAGGAGGTACCGGGTGATGACCAGCATGACCGAAAGGTGTTTGGGAGCCCGGCAAGTGTTGGGGGCTTCATGGGCCAAGGGAAGGGGCAAACCAGCCCACTAAGGGGCTGTCGCCCCTCACCTATTCCCACGTGACCAGGGGTTTGGGCGCCCGTCTAGGGTTCCCACCTCCTGGCTTGGGGGCCAAGTCACCCAAGGGGGAGATCCCATCTGCCCTGGCCGCCGCCCCCCTAGGGGAAACCCTAGGGCGCCTCCCCTCCCCTTTGCCCCTATATATAGTGGAGGTTTTGGGGCTGCCTAACACATGAGAACATCTCCCTCTTGGCGCAGCCCTACCTCTCTCCCTCCTCGTCTCTCGTAGTGCTTGGCGAAGCCTGCTTTGGAATCAAGCGCTCCTCCACCACCACCACGCCGTTGTGCTGCTGCTGGATGGAGTCTTCCCCAACCTCTCCTCTCTCCTTGCTGGATCAAGGCATGGGAGGCGTCATTGGGCTGTACGTGTGTTGAGCGCAGAGGTGCCGTCCGTTCGGCACTAGGATCTCCGTGATTTGGATCACGACGCAGTACGACTCCTTCAACCCCGTTCTCTTGAGCGCTTCCGCTTAGCAATCTACAAGGGTATGTAGATGCACTCTCCTTCCCTCGTTGCTGGTTTCTCCATAGATAGATCTTGGTGACACGAGGAAAATTTTGAATTTCTGCTCGTTCCCCAGCGATGGCATCATGAGCTAGGTCTATTGCGTAGATTCTTTGCACGAGTAGAACACAAAGTAGTTGTGGGCGTTGATTTTTTCAATATGCTTACCGTTACTAGTCCAATCTTGTTTGACGGTATTGTGGGATGAAGCGGCCGGACCGACCTTACGTACACTTACGTGAGACAGGTTCCACCGGTCGACATGCACTTGGTGCATAAGGTGGCTAGCGGGTGCCAGTCTCTCCCACTTTAGTCGGAACGGATTTGATGAAAAGGGTCCTTATGAAGGGTAAATAGCAATTGGCATATCACGTTGTGGTTTTGCGTAGGTAAGAAGCGTTCTTGCTAGAAACCCATAGCAGCCACGTAAAACATGCAAACAACAATTAGAGGGCGTCTAACTTGTTTTTGCAGGGTATGCTATGTGATGTGATATGGCCAAGAAGAATGTGATGAATGATATGTGATGTATGAGATTGATCATGTTCTTGTAATAGGAATCACGACTTGCATGTCGATGAGTATGACAACCGGCAGGAGCCATAGGAGTTGTCTTAATTTATTGTATGACCTGCGTGTCATTGAACAAGCGACATGTAATTACTTTACTTTATTGCTAACGGTAGCCATAGTAGTAGAAGTAATAAGTTGGCGAGACAACTTCATGGAGACACGATGATGGAGATCATGATGATGGAGATCATGGTGTCATGCGGTGACGATGATGATCATGGAGCCCCAAAGATGGAGATCAAAGGAGCAAAATGATATTGGCCATATCATGTCACTATTTGATTGCATGTGATGTTTATCATGTTTATACATCTTATTTGCTTAGAACAGCGGTAGTAAATAAGATGATCCTCATTAAAATTTCAAGGAAGTGTTCCCCTAAGCGTGCACCGTTGCGAAAGTTCATCGCTTCAAGCACCACGTGATGATCGGGTGTGATAGATTCTTACGTTCACATACAACGGGTGTAAGCCAGATTACACACATGAAACACTTAGGTTAACTTGCGAGCCTAGCATGTACAGACATGGCCTCGGAACACAAGAGACCGAAAGGTCGAGCATGAGTCGTATGGTAGATCGATCAACATGAAGATGTTCACCGATGATGACTAGTCCGTCTCACGTGATGATCGGACACGGCCTAGTTGACTTGGATCATGTAATCACTTAGATGACTAGAGGATGTCTATCTCGAGTGGGAGTTCATTAGATGAACTTAATTATCCCGAACATAGTCAAAAGCCCTTTGCAAATTATGTAAATAAGCTCGCACTTTAGTTCCTTTGTTTAGAAATGTTCCTAAAGAAAATATAGTTGAAAGTTGTGATGGCGATTATGCGGACGGAAGAAAGCTTATGTCCTTAATGCACCGCTCGATGTGTGCTGAACCCCAAGCGTCGTCTGTGGATGTTGCGAACATCGGGCATACACATTTTGATAACTACGTGATAGTTCGGTTAAGCGGTTTAGAGTTGAGGCACCAAAGGCGTTTTTGAAACATCGCGGAACATATGAGATGTTTCGAGGGCTGAAATTGGGATTTCGGGCTCGTGCCACGTCAAGAGGTATAAGACCTCCGGCGATTTTCTTAGCCTGCAAACTAAGGGAGAAAAGCTCAATCGTTGAGCTTGTGCTCAGATTGTCTCGAGTGCAACAATCACTTGAATCGAGTGGGAGTTGATCTTCCGAGAGATAGTGATGTTTCTCCAAAGTCATTGCCACCAAGCTGCTAGAGCTTCGTGATGAACTATAACAAATCAGGGATAGAGATGATGATCCTTGAGATATTCGCGATGTTTGACACATGAAAGTAGGAATCAGAAGGAGCATCAATTGTTGATGGTTGGTAAAACCACTAGTTTCAAGAAGGGCAAGGGCAAGAAGGATACTTCATGAAACAACAAATCAGCTGCTGCTCTAATGAAGAAACCCAAGGTTGAACCCAAACCCGAGACTAAGTGCTACGTAATAAGGGGAACAGATCCTTTGGAGTAGAATTACCCTAGATACTTGGTAGATGAGAAGGTGGCAAGGTCGATAGAAGTATATTGGATATACATTAAGTTATTGTGTACTTTACTAATACTCCTAGTAGCACCAGGGTATTAGATACCGGTTCGGTTGCTAAGTGTTAGTAACTCGAAATAAAAGGCTACGGAATAAACGGAGACTAGCTAAAGGTGAGCTGACGATATGTGTTGGAAGTGTTTCCAAGTTTGATGTGATCAAACATCGCACGCTCCCTCTACCATCAAGATTAGTATTAAACCAGAATAATTATCATTTGGTGTTTGCGTTGAGCATAGACATGATTGGATTATGTCTATCGCAATACGGTTATTCATTTAAGGAGAATAATGGTTACTCTGTTTATTTGAATGATACCTTCAATGGTCTTGCACCTAAAGGAATGGTTTATTGAATCTCGATCATAGTAATACACATTTTCATGCCAAAAGATATAAGATAGTAATGATGGAACCACTTACTTGTGGCACTGCCATGTAAGTCATATTGGTATAAAACGCATGAAGAAGCTCCATGTTGATGGATCTTTGGACTCACTCGTTTTGAAAAGTTTGAGACATGCGAACCATGTCTATTGGTGTATCGCATGAAGAAACTCCATGCGGATGGATCGTTTGGACTCACTTGATTTTGAATCACTTGAGATATGCAAATCATACCACATGGGCAAGATGGTGAAAAGCCTCGTTTTGGTAAGATGGAACAAGATAGCAACTTGTTGGAAATAACACATTTTGATGTGTCCAGTCCAATGAGTGATGAGGCATGCAGTGAATATCGTTATGTTCTTACTTCATAGATGATTCGAGTAGATGTTGAGTATATTTACTTGATGAAATACAAGTCTGAATTATTGAATGGTTCAAGTAATTTCAGAGTGAAGTTGAAGATCATTGTGACAAGAGGATAAAATGTCTATGATATGATCATAGAGATGAGTATCTGAGTTCTGAGCTTTGGCACATAATTAAGACATTGTGGAAATTGTTTCACAATTAATACCGCCTGGAACACCATAGTGTGATGGTGTGTCCGAACATCATAGTTGCACCTTATTGGATATGGTGCATACCGTGATGTCTCTTATCGAATTACCACTATCGTTCATGGGTTAGGCATTAGAGACAACCGCACTCACTTTAATAGGGCACCACGTAATTCCGTTGAGATGACACCGTGAGAACTATGGTTTAGAGAAACCTAAGCTGTCGTTTCTTGAATGATTGGGGCTGCGACGCTTATGTGAAAAAGTTTCATCGTGATAAGATCGAACCCAAAACGGATAAATGCATCTTCATAGGATACCCAAAATGGTTGGGTATACCTCCTAATTCAGATCCGGAAGCAAAAGTGATTGTTTCTGGAAACGGGTCCTTTCTCGAGGAAAAGTTTCTCTCGAAAGAATTGAGTGGGAGGATGGTGGAGACTTGATGAGGTTATTGAACCGTCACTTCAATAAGTGTGTAGCAGGGCACAAGAAGTTGTTCCTGTGGCGCCTACACCAATTGAAGTAGAAGCTTATGATATTGATCATGAAGTTTTGGATCAAGTCACTACCGTACCTCGTAAGGGGACAAGGATGCATACTACTTCAGAGTGGTACAGTAATCCTGTCTTGAAGGTCATGTTGCTAGACAACAATGAACCTACGAGCTATGGAGAAGCGATGGTGGGCCCGGATTCCGACAAATGGCTTGAGCCATAAAATCCGAGAGAGAATCCATGTATGAAAACAAAGTGTAGACTTTGGAAGAACTACTTGATGGTCGTAAAGGCTGTTGGGTACAGATGGATTTTAGAAGAAGACGGACAATGATGGTAAGTGTCACCATTAAGAAAGCTCGACTTGTCGTTAAGATGTTTTCCGACAAGTTCAAGGAGTTGACTGCGATGAGACTTTCTCATTCGTAGCGATGCTAAGAGTCTGTTGGAATTATATTAGCAATTACTGCATGATTTATGAAATCTTGCAGATAGGATGTCAAAACATTGTTTCCTCGACGATATTCTTGAGGAAAGGTTGTATGTGATACAATCAGAAAGTTTTTGTCGATCCTAAGGATGCTAAAAGGTATGCTGGCTCCAGCGATCCTTCTAAGGACTGGAGTAAGCATCTCGGAGTTGGAATGTGCGCTTTGATGAGATGATCAAAGATTTTGGGTTTATACAAAGTTTATGAAAAACTTGTGTTTCCAAAGAAGTGAGTGGGAGCACTATAAATTTCGATGAGTATATGTTGTTGACATATTGTTGATCGAAATGATGTAGAATTCTGGAAAGCATATAGGGTTGTTTGAAAAATGTTTTCAATGGAAAACCTGGATTAGGCTACTTGAACAACAAGCATCAAGATCTATAAGATAGATCAAAATGTTTAATAATACTTTCAAATGAGCACATACCTTGACATAATCTTGAAGGTGTTCAAGATGGATCGATCAAAGAAGGAGTTCTTGCCTGAGTTGTAATGTATGAAGTTAAGAGTTAAAGCTCGACCACGGCGAGAAAGAGAGAAAGGGCGAAGGTCGTCCCTATGCCTTAGGCGTAGGCTCTCTGGTATGCTATCTTTGTGTACACTTTTGATGTGTGCCTTGCTACATATCGGCAAGAGGGTACAAAGGTGATCAAGGAGTGGATCACCGGATAGGGGTCTAAATTATCCTTAGAGGAATAAGGATATGTTTCTCGGTTATGGAGGTGATAAAGAGTTCGACGTAAAGAGTTGTGTCGATGCAAGCTTTAACACCTATCCGGATAACTCGAGTAGAGATGCGGATCGTATAATGGAGCAACAATTTGGAATAGCTCCAAGTGGAACGTGGTAGCAGCATCTACGATATGACATAAAGTTTTGCGAAATACATAGGGATCGTAATATTGCAGACCCGTTGACTACAACCTCTCTCACAAGCATAAACATGATCAAACCCAGAACTCATTGAGTGTTAATCACATAGTGATGTGAACTAGATTATTGATTCTAGTAAACTCTTTGGATGTTGGTCACATGGGAATGTGACATGTGAGTGTTAATCACATGGCGATGTGAACTAGATTATTGACTCTAGTGCAAGTGGGAGACTGTTGGAAATATGCCCTAGAGGCAATAATAAATTAGCTATTACTATATTTCCTTGTTCATGATAATCGTTTATTATCCATGCTATAATTGTATTGATAGGAAACTCAGATACATGTGTGGGTACATAGACAACACCATGTCCCTAGTAAGCCTCTAGTTGACTAGCTCGTTGATCAATGGATGGTTACAGTTTCCTGACCATGGACATTGGATGTCGTTGATAACGGGATCACATCATTAGCAGAATGATGTGATGGACAAGACAATCCTAAGCCTAGCACAAAGATCGTAGTTAGTATGCTAAAGCTTTTCTAATGTCAAGTATCTTTTCCTTAGACCATGAGATTGTGCAACTCCGGATACCGTAGGAATGCTTTGGGTGTACCAAGCGTCTGGCAACGGCTGGGTGGCTATAAAGGTGCACTACATGTATCTCCGAAAGTGTCATTGGGTTGACATGAATCGAGGATGGGATTTGTCACTCCGTGTGACGGAGAGGTATCTCTGGGCCCTCTCGGTAGGACATCATCATAATGTGCACAATGTGACAAAGGGGTTGATCACGGGATGATGTGTTACGGAGCGAGTAAAGAGACTTGCGTGTAACGAGATTGAACAAGGTATCGGGATACCGGCGATCGAATCTCGGGCAAGTACTATACCGCTAGACAAAGGGAATTGAATACGGGATTGATTGAATCCTCGACATCGTGGTTCATCCGATGAGATCATCGTGGAACATGTAGGAGCCAACATGGGTATCCAGATCCGCTGTTGGTTATTGACGGAGAACGTCTCGGTCATATGCGCATGGTTCCCGAACCCGTAGGGTCTACACATAAGGTTCGGTGGCGCTAGGGTTATAGGGAATACATATCGTGGTTACCGAATGTTGTTGAGTCCGGATGAGATCCCGGACGTCACGAGGAGTTCGGAATGGTCCGGAGGTAAAGATTGATATATTGGACAAAGGGTTTTGGAGTCGGAAGTGTTAGGAGGTGCGGTGATGACCGGCATGACCGAAAGGTGTTTGGGAGCCCGGCAAGTGTTGGGGGCTTCATGGGCCAAGGAAGGGGCAAACCAGCCCACTAAGGGCTGTCGCCCCCTCACCTATTCCCACGTGACCGGGGGTTTGGGCGCCCGTCTAGGGTTCCCACCTCGGCTTGGGGCCAAGTCACCCAAGGGAGATCCCATCTGCCTGCGCGCCGCCCCCTAGGGAAACCCTAGGCGCCTCCCTCCCTTTGCCCCTATATATAGTGGAGGTTTTGGGGCTGCCTAACACATGAGAACATCTCCTCTTGGCGCAGCCCTACCTCTCTCCCTCCTCGTCTCTCGTAGTGCTTGGCGAAGCCTGTTTGGAATGCTGCGCTCCTCCACCACCACCACGTCGTTGTCTGCTGCTGGATGGAGTCTTCCCCAACCTCTCCCTCTCTCCTTGCTGGATCAAGGCATGGGAGGCGTCCTTTGGGCTGTACGTGTGTTGAGCGGAGGTGCCGTCCGTTCGGCACTAGGATCTCCGGTGATTTGGATCACGGACAGTCGACTCCTTCAACCCCGTTCTCTTGAGCGCTTCCGCTTAGCGATCTACAAGGGTATGTAGATGCACTCTCCTTCCCTCGTTGCTGGTTTCTCCATAGATAGATCTTGGTGACACGTAGGAAAATTTTGAATTTCTGCTACGTTCCCCAACATGGGGCTGGCTAGCTGGGTTGTGGGTAGCTCCTTTGGCTCGGTTGGGGTTTTATTTATTATTTTTCTTCTTTTCTGTTTCCTTTTTCTTTTCTGTTTCTTCTATTATTTCTATTTTATTGTGATTTTGTTTTTTCTTTCAAAAATAAACTTGCCCTAAATTCATTCATGAATATTTATAACATGTTGAACATTTTATTTGGACCTTTTGAGCATATATTTTCCACACTTTTATTTTAGGCTTTGTTTTAATATTTCTTTGAACATATTTTGTATTTTTCAAAATAGCTTTCTATTGTTTTTCTTGAACTTGATTTTCTTGACCCATCTTCATTTCATTTTGAATATTTTTTTGGGGAAAGTATTTTCTATCTAACCCCTCTAGGGTTTTGTTCAACTCTGTGTTTTCTACTATGTTAGGTTTTAACCAAAACATAACCAAGTTTCAACTACTTGCACAGGGCCTTTGACCCTCTAGGTTGATCAATCAAAGCAAACAAATCAATCATCAAGAATATTTCTAGGCAATGTTAGTTGACTAGCAAGCAAACAAGGGATTTTATAGAAAAAAATTAATTCCCAAATACCATATTTGGGAAAAATCTGGGATGTGACAGACTCGGAACCAACTATATTGAGAAGCTAGGAAGCAACATTGTCGATGCACATGGCTGGACAAGATCCCAGGGTTGCCTCAGACTCCACCCTGTCAGCTGGAGAGGGACCGAAAGCTAAAGGCACATGATGCTAGCAAGGCTTGCAACAAAGTACATGTCCCAGCGGTGATCGTTGCGCCCTTTGGAAATGTTGTGGAGTCAGGATGCCATGAAACATCATCGGCGATTACTGGAGAGGACCCCGCCTGAATCACAGCTCCAGCATGCGCTTGCCTCACAGTGGTCGGTAAAAGTCACTGGGATTTCGCGGCAGTACTTCTGATTTGCATTTTTTGTGAAGGCAAGGCGCACGTGGATGGTATAGGTATGGGACTTCACACGTAAGATGTTTTATCTAGATTCAGAGGGCCTTGTTTTGGGGGTAAGAACCAACTTCTACTAGATGTTTTCTCTTGTATGAACAATATGGTTATAATTGGGGGGGGGGGGGGTCGATGACTGCCATCTTCGCTTTATATGGGACAATGAGGATGTGTAGTATGATGACTCTTATGATCCATGATGTAATAACTTAACCATGATGATGGTTTTTACTAATCAAATTACCCCAGCGCCATATTGTTTTCCTAAAAGGCGTCATTGATAACGTCTACAAGATTGACCATGTTTGGTCCAATCGGATGGATGTTATGGTACACATTAGCCGGATGGGCTTTGTGATACCAACACGGCCGAGTGATTCTAGTGGCATGGACTCATGCCCGTTTGGACATATTGTGTGTCTTGTGTTGAATCCTGGTCATGGGCCTAATCCAAGGGGTCCCCCGCCATCAAATTTTAGGCCTCCTTCGGTTCATAGGATAGGATTATCATGGGAATAGGAAAAAACATAGTAGTGAGATGAAATGTATCTCAATTCCTATAGGGAAAGACACGCCATTTGATGCATAGGATAGGGTTTTTTTTCATTGAATCTAGGCTAATCTTTTTTCCCTTTGAAACGTGAGAGATTGATTCATATTCTTCATAGGAATAGGAATACATTCCTACAAACCAAAGGGCTTCGAAGGATATTTTTTCCTACAAAAGTCCTATCCCCTAGAA
Source organism: Aegilops longissima (assembly GCA_021605205.1). Taxonomy (NCBI): domain Eukaryota; kingdom Viridiplantae; phylum Streptophyta; class Magnoliopsida; order Poales; family Poaceae; genus Aegilops; species Aegilops longissima. The sequence continues at coordinate 179,201,422 of CM038680.1, read as the reverse complement.
TTTCCACAAAATTCCAATGAACCAAAGGAGGCCTATTTATTCTTAATCGTTTATTAATATAAATTATAGTAGCAATGTGTAGAAAATTATCTAGTATCACATCGTGCCATGCCATAAACCTTTCACAGGACCAGTATAGATTTAGCGCAGATCTTCGTGTTGGTGATACATGCGTTTCCGGTGAGGCTGGGTTGACCAAAGAAGCCTTGGATCTCACGAGGCGTGTGTCTTCTCCATTTACTTGGACACCATTGATCCTCACACGTTTGACTTATTTGAGCTTGAGCCTTTCTCCAAAGCGATCAAGAAACTTCCCTCCGATAAGGCTCTGGGGCCTGATGGCTTCACCGCGGAATTCCTCCGTGCTTGTTGGCCGATCGGGAAGCATGGCATGTGTGAGGAATTGCACAAGTTATTATCCCTCAACAGCCAAGATTTTTAGAAGTTGAACGAAGCCCTAATCACCTCCCCAAGAGGACGGATGCCTCGACGCTTTTCAACTACCATCCCATCAGCCTTATTCACCTGATTGTCAAGCTATTTGCCAAAGTTTTTTCCCTTCGATGCACGAGGGCTTGGAGAGATTGTGTCCACCAATCAAAGTGCCTTCATAGCGGGCTCCAGCTTCCATGACAAATTCTTGTTGGTCCTGAAGGAAATATGCCCTAGAGGCAATAATAAAGCTATTATTATCTCCTTATATCATGATAAATGTTTATTATTCGTGCTAGAATTGTATTAACCGGGAACATAATACATGTGTGAATACATAGACAAACAACGTGTCACTAGTATGCCTCTGCTTGACTAGCTCGTTGATCAAAGATGGTTAAGTTTCCTAGCCATTGGCATGGGTTGTCATTTGATTAACGGGATCACATCATTAGGAGAATGATGTGATTGACATGACCCATTCCGTTAGCTTAGCACACAATCGTTTAGTATGTTGCTATTGCTTTCTTCATGACTTATACATGTTCCTATGACTATGGGATTATGCAACTCCTGTTTATCGAAGGAACACTTTGTGTGCTACCAAACGTCACAACGTAACTGGGTGATTATAAAGGTGCTCTACAGGTGTCTCCGAAGGTACTTGTTGGGTTGGCGTATTTCGAGATTAGGATTTGTCACTCCAATTGTCGGAGAGGTATCTCTGGGCCCTCTCGGTAATGCACATCACTTAAGCCTTGCAAGCATTGCAACTAATGAGTTAGTTGCGGGATGATGTATTACGGAACGAGTAAAGAGACTTGCCGGTAACGAGATTGAACTAGGTATTGAGATACCGACGATCGAATCTCGGGCAAGTAACATACCGATGACAAAGGAACAACGTATGTTGTTATGCGGTCTGACCGATAAAGATCTTCGTAGAATATGTAGGAACCAATATGAGTATCCGAGTTCCGCTATTGGTTATTGACGGAGGCGTGTCTCGGTCATGTCTACATAGTTCTCGTACCCGTAGGGCGCCGCTTAACGTTACGATGACAATTATATTATGAGTTTATATGTTTTGATGTACGAAGGTTGTTGAGTCCCGAATGTGATCACGGACATGGCGAGGAGTCTCGAAATGGTCGAGACATGAAGACCGATATATTGGGCGACTATATTCGGACACCGGAAGTGTTCCGGAGAAGTTTGGATAAAACCGAGTCTTGGGAGGTTATCGGAAACCCTGTGGGGACTAATGGGCCTCGATGGGCCTTAGTGGAGAGAGAGGCGGCCGGGGAGGGCGCGCCTCTCCCTCTGGTCAGGTGGACTAGGAGAGGGGGGGCGCCCCTTCCTTCTCCTCTCCTCTCCTTCCTTCCTCCTCTCTCCTTTGGGTGGAAACCTACTAGGACTTGGAGTCCTAGCAGGATTCCCCTCTTGGGGGCGCGCCATAGAGGGCTGGCCAGCCTCCCCCTTGCTCCTTTATATACGAGGGCAGGGGGGCACCCCAAAGACACAACAATTGATCTGTTTGATGTCTTAGCCGTGTGCGGTGCCCCCCTCCACCATAGTCCACCTCGATAATACTGTAGCGGTGCTTAGGCGAAGCCCTGCATCGGTAGAACATCAATATCGTCACCACGCCGTCATGCTAACGAAACTCTCCCTCAACACTCGATTGGATCGGAGTTCGAGGGACGTCATCGGGCTGAACGTGTGCTGAACTCGGAGGTGCCGTGCGTTTGGTACTTGATCGGTCAGATCATGAATACGTACGACTACATCAACCGCGTTGTGCTAACGCTTCCGCTTTCGGTCTACGAGAGTACGTGGACAACACTCTCCCCTCTCGTTGCTATGCATCACCATGATCTTGCGTGTGCGTAGGATTTTTTTTGAAGTTACTACGTTCCCCAATAGGTCCAGCTAATGGCAGGTAGCTACACAACCTCAAGTCTCCTTGGGTTCTTCTCAAGGTGGACATTGCGCGTGCCTTCGACTCCGTGTCATGGTCCTTTCTACTTGAGACCTTCGCACACATTGGTTTCGGTCCTCGTTGGTGGGAATGGGTCTCCATCCGCATCTCCACAACTTCCACGCTTGTTTTGATCAAAGGGGCTCCTGGACCGCCGAATTGCCACACCCACGGCTTGCGACAAGGCGACCCCTTTCACCGAAGCTCTTCACCATTTGCATAGATGCCCTGAACTCTCTTCTACAACGCGCGGTTTAGGTTGGAGTTCTTAAACACCTCCTACCTGACACGCGGCGTCCAGCCTATCCCTTTTTGCTGATGACGTGGTGGTATTTTGCCATCTTGACTGATCCGAGCTGCTGGCCATTTGACATCTCCTGGACAAGTTTGGTTCCACCTATGGTCTGCCAATGAACTTTGCCAGAATGCTCGGCCACTCCCCTCTAGTGCATGCCTCCCACCAGTGATGATATTGCTACCACGCTAGATTGCCCGGTGACACCCTTTCCTATTCAGTACCTTGGCCTTCCTCTGTCCATTCGCAAAGTGGCATATTCTCAACTCCTACGCTGGTAAACGAGTTCTTGAAGAAATTCGCTACATGGAAAGCCTCCTTGCTCTCGTGAGGCGAACACCTGGCCCAGGTGCGTCATGTGCTACCAGCGACTCCAGTTCACATTCTTCTCGCCATGGTGATTTCTCCTCCTATCCTCAAAAAGGTCATCCGAGTCATCCGGGATTTCCTTTGGCACAACCGGAGGACGCTAGCACTAGCTCTTGATTGGTTAGTTGGTCCAAAGTGTGTGTCGCCCACTGGATCTTGGTGGGCTGGGAGTGCACGATCTCCATCGCAATCGCATCTGCCTCCGTGTTCGTTGGCTCTGGTTGCAGGCGATTGACTCTTCTCGGCCTTTGTCTCACCTTCCGCCTCCAAGCGACCTCGAGGTTCACCAATTCTTTCGCGCCTCCACCATCTGGAGTCTTGGCCATGGCCGCAGCTACCTCTTTTGGTCGGACCATTGGCTCCATGGAAAATTTCTGTTAGAAATCACAACCTTGACATAAGGTGTCGTCGCCGCCATCGCCGATCTCGGACCTTGCATGAGGTGCTACAAGGCAGAACCTGGATCTCTGACATCCATGGAGCCTTGTCTCCTGCTGCCCTTGTTGAGTACTTCGAGGTTTGGCTCCTCATTCAGACTGTTGCGCTAATCACGAACCCTGACTTGATCAGTTGGAAGTGACGGATGACGGAGTTTAGTCTGCGAGCTCCTACTATAAGGCTCTTTTCTCGGGCAGCACAATTACCACCAATTGGCGCCTTATTTGGAAGAACTGGTTACCGCCTGGAATTAAATTCTTCCTTTGGCTTGCCAACTAGAGTCATCGCTGGACCGCCGATCGACTTGCCCGTCATGGCCTCCCCCATGGCCTGATCTGCATCCTCTGCTCGCAAGAGCCGGAGACGATTGACCATCTCCTGAGGTTCTCTCTTGGTGCCGGCTCACCACTTGTTCAACAGGTTTTTTGCCTAGTTCTCCTCACTATGGATACTTCACCAGCCTCCCTTCGTAAGGGCCTTAGGTCGATCGTCATTCTCACTGCGTGGAATATTTGGAAGCATCGGAACGCTGATATCTTCGATGGCCTCACACCTAGATCGACTAACCTGGTTCGCGTCATCAAGGACTTAGCCTTATCTTGCCAGTAGCCTAGCATGCTCACTTCGGGCTGAGCATCCCCTTCTTCCTGCTCATGCCATCCCATTCTACGCTTTCTAGTGTATGTAGTTTGGACATGCAACAATGTAATTCTATAACTCTCTTTTTCCTGCGGTAATAATAACTCCGGAACGTTCGGGAGTTAAGCATGGCAACCCAGGGTTTAGATGGCAAGTTTAGTTTGCGTGAGATTAGGGAAACATGGCAATTTTCTGATAAAAAAACGAAAAAGTATAAAGTTGCCATCCCCTATCAACTAAAGTTGTCATTCCCTATGAACTAAAGTTGCCATGTAAAAACGCTCGGGATGAAATGCTCAAAATCCGAACGTTCGGGAGTTATTGAATTCCTTATTAAACCTTTCGCTGCGATTTACATCATGATCTTCTTTTCCCGAAGGGTCAGTGGACTACCAGCACGCGTGCCTTGCGGTAGTGCGCTAGTGCGTGCTCTACCAAAAGGGGGCCCTTTCACATATACACCAGCTTCAGGCCAACACCATATTTTGATTGTAATTGGAAAGGGAACTACGTATTTTGGTCCAGAACACCAATCGATCGATCTCATGATCCACTCTACATTCTGAAATCTGAAGTAGCTGAGATCGATTTTATCTTCACTGACTTGACTTTCTATCCTAGTACCACGTTGAGCCGTTTCTAGTACTACTGCTCCCCTTGTTGCCGCCGTAGAGACGAAACAGGTTGAACGCGGAGAAGGATGCGAGGAGCACGGCGGCGAGCCCCGCGACGATGGCGCACGCGATGCCCGCGCCGACCTGCCTACAGAAGGCGCCGTAGAGGCCGCAGATCCCCATCCACTGCAGCTCCGGCTGGCCGAGCTTCCCGAGGAGCGACGACTGCAGCGCTGCCGCCGTCACGGCCAGCATCGCGTACGCCAGCAGCTGGTCGCCGGAGAAGACCGACCAGGCGAGCGCCCTGCTGCTCATGACCAGCGCGCCGCCTCCCCTCGCCATCGCCACGGCGCAGCGCGCCGCCTGCAGCAGACTGTACCCCACGGCAGCGCCGTTGGCGGCCACCAGGAGCACCAGCGCCTTCATGTCGGTGTACTTAGCCCTCCGCTCGAGGGAGAAGAAGGTCCTGGTCTGGCTGTCGGTGACCACCAGCGCCGCCGCCACCGCGCCGAAGCCGCCGACGAGGCACCGCAGCACCAGCTCCCACACCTTCATCTTCCTCTCCGCCGGACCCACCATGGCTGCCATGACACCCACGTCTAGAAGTGCGCGCGTGTGGAAGCTCTTTGTCGTTGAGACGAGTGCTGGCTCCACGAAGTTCTTCTCCATGGCCATTTTATAGGGGAAGAGTTCCACTGAACAAGTAGTGGGAATGTGGGATCCTCGGTGGCGCTAGATTTCCTCCGGCTACTAATTACTGCCATCATTCCTGGAGTGCTTTCCGAGCAGCAAGTGCGTCGTCTTTCAGATGTGCATGCCAAGACCAACTTTGTCGATATGGGTTCACATACCACCCCAACAAACTCTAGGGACACGTATATAGGTTGCAAATTTTTTTTTTGATAAACTGGCGGTGGCTTTTAAGCTCGCTCAAACTAGTAGTCACTGTGACCACGCGCGCAGTTAAGCTTGCGTCACGACTCACGTGTAGCGGTGTAGGCAAAGAAACCGGAAATCCCTTTTGGAAAGAAACAGAAATTCTTAATCGGTTTTCATAGGTTTTTTTAGGGGAATCGGTTTTCATAGTTACAAGGCGGAGGCACGGCGTGCCGTCGTGAAGCCCATGTCTGTGACTGCATTATTTTTCTTATATATAAAGAAAAAGACAGTGGGTAAGCGAGTTGATAGTTGATAATGTTCAAGCTTAATTTAACTTGAATAAATAGGATTTCTATTCTTAGTCCTTCTCAATTTTGCCCACGCTCTAAGTCAGCCCTCACTGCACGGCCTACCCTCACCCGAGCCCAAACTAAGACTTACCGTCGGCTTTTAGCCCAAACTAAGATTTACCGTCGGCTCAAAGCTTTTAACCGTTCTGGGCGTGGTTTTTGACTCGTGGGACACCCGTGTCAGCGGCTGCCCGCTCGTAGATGGTGGGCGCATATACTAACTTGTGGGACACCTCTGTCAGCGGTTGCACGTTCGTAGATGATGGGCGCATATTCTGACTTGTGGGACACCTCTGTAAGCGGTTGCACGGTCGTAGATGATGGGTGCATATTCTGACTTGTGGGATACCTCTGTCAGCGGCTGCGCGGTCGTAGGTGGTGGTCGTAGTTATTGGCGCGTGGGACACCTCTGTCAGTGGCTTCACGGGCGTAGGTGTTGGGCACAGTTCTGACTTGTGGGACACCTTTGTCAGTGGTTGCGCCAACCGAAAAAGAAAAGGTGGCTTACTAACTCAGGAAGAGTACTCGAACCAGAGACCACACGCTCAAAGAGAGCCGCAAGATCCAACCGACTAAGTATGTGTACGTGATTTTAGAAAGTCATCACCATTTTATGCACTAAACAAAGCGAGGCATAAACAAACCGTTTACTCACTATATGTAGTATACCATCGGGGTATTAATAGTTCTGTTCAAGCCATGTGGCGTGGCAGATGCACTTTAGTAGACCAAACTGGGTTCAACACTGCAAATTTGGCCCCAGTTTGAAAAAAAAACAAAGAAAATGAAAAAAGGCTAAAAAATCAAATGCCTTTGGACTGAGCCATCTTATGTGCACTAGTTTGTGGGAAAAATACTAAACTTGCAATACAACTAAGTCTGGAAAACAAAACTTCACAAAATTGACACTGCTTGATTGAAAACTCCCAATTATTTTTGCATCTTCATGAAATTTAGCTCATCACTAGTCACACACAAGCAAACAGGGCACAAATTGGACATTCAGACATGCATAGATACAAACATTCAAATTGGACATTCAAATAACACAAAATACATTTAAAGTTTATAATTCGTACAGACATAAACCCTAAACAAAGCTACTGATCATCGTCGTCCACATGGGAGGCGCTGCCAAAGCGGAAGACGTCCTCGTCCTCCTCCTTCTTTTTGTCCTTGTCGTCGTTGCTCACGAGGTCGATGGTGACGTCAGCCACCGAGGCGATGCCCGCCTGTCGTAGCCCCGACGAATCCACCAGGTCATCGGGGTGGCGCTGCGGCCCCTTTGTCAATTCGTGCAGCGCCAGGAGTAGCCCCGACAGGTCTGCAGGGTCGTCAGGCTCGCTGGCCACTGCCCCCTGTACCCTGCCAGCAGCGGCGGCTCCGGCTCCGGCTTGGGAACACGTAGGGGGCCGCGCGAGCTCATCCCAGGCTCCAGCTTGGGAATGCGCAGGGGCCGGTCCAGAATTCCAGGGGATACGTCCATTTTGCATCATGTTTTTATATCAATATTTATTGCATTATGGGCCGTTATTACATATTATGGTACAATACTTATGTCTTTTCTCTCTTATTTTAAAAGGTTTACATGAAGAGGGAGAATGCCGGCAGCTGGAATTCTTGACCAAAAAGGAGCAAATCTGAGAGACCTATTCTACACAACTCCAAAAGTCCTAAAAATTTAGGGAGAACTATTTTGGAATATATAAAAAATATTGGGCGAAGAAAATACCAGAGGGGACCCACTAGGTGGCCACAAGCCTGGGGGGCGAGTCCTACCCCCTGGGCGCGCCCCTAGGGCCCGTGGGCCCACTGGCAGGTCTCTGGTGCCCATCTTCTGCTATATGGAGGGTTTTGACCTAGAAAAAAAATCATAAGGAAGCTTTCGGGACGAAGTGCCGCCGTCTCGAAGTGGAACCTGGGCACAAGCAATCTCGGGCTCCGGCGGAGCTGTTCTGCCAGGGAAACTTCCCTCCTGGAGGAGGAAATTGAAGCCATGGTCATCACCAACGATCCTCTCATCGAGAGGGGGTCAATTTCCATCAACATCTTCACTAGCACCATCTCCTCTCAAACCCTAGTTCATCTCTTGTATTCGATATTTATCTCAGAACTTCATATTGGTACCTGTGGGTTGCTAGTAGTGTTGATTACTCCTTGTAGTTGATGCTAGTTGGTTTATACAGTGGAAGATCATATATTCAGATCCTTAATGATATTTATTACCCCTCTGATTATGAACATGAATATGCTTTGTGAGTAGTTACATTTGTTCCCGAGGACATGGGAGAAGTCTTGTTATGTCGGGGAAACGACACCTATGGGATCACGTGGATCCCTTCTACGGTTTGGCAGGGAAGAGGAGTGCACAAAGAGCAGATCTAACGATCAACACAAGGGATTTTTATGCAGGTTCAGGCTGCTGAGAAGCGTAAAACCTAGTCCTGCTTTTAGTGTATTTAGTGTTCTTGAGCTTCAGCTAGCTGCTACACATGCAAACTGGGCCGGAAAGTCCAAAGTCCCTTCCTGCATCGCCTTGGGCCTCCTTTTTGAAGGAAATATGCCCTAGAGGCAATAATAAAGTTGTTATTTTATATTTCCTTATATCATGATAAATGTTTATTGTTCATGCTAGAATTGTATTAACCTGAAACTTGATACATCTGTGAATACATAGACAAACAGAGTGTCACTAGTATGCCTCTACTTGACTAGCTCGTTGAATTGAAGATGGTTAAGTTTCCTAGCCATAGAGATGAGTTGTCATTTGATTAACGGGATCACATCATTAGAGAATGATGTGATTGACTTGACCCATTCCGTTAGCTTAGCACTTGATCGTTTAGTATGTTGCCATTGCTTTCTTCATGACTTATACATGTTCCTATGACTATGAGATTATGCAACTCCCGAATACCGGAGGAACACTTTGTGTGCTACCAAACGTCACAATGTAACTGGGTGATTATAAAGGTGCTCTACAGGTGTCTCCGATGGTGTTTGTTGAGTTGGCATATATCAAGATTAGGATTTGTCACTCCGATTGTCGGAGAGGTATCTCCGGGCCCTCTTGGTAATGCACATCACTATAAGCCTTGCAAGCAATGTGACTAATGAGTTAGTTGTGAGATGATGCATTACGGAACAAGTAAAGAGACTTGCCGGCAACGATATTGAACTAGGTATTAAGATACCGATGATCGAATCTTGGGCAAGTAACATACCAATGACAAAGGGAACAACGTATGTTGTTATGCGGTTTGACCAATAAAGATGTTCGTAGAATATGTAGGAGCCAATATGAGCATCCAGGTTCCGCTATTGGTTATTGACCGGAGATGTGTCTCGGTCATGTCTACATAGTTCTCGAACCCGTAGGGTCCGCACGCTTAACATTCGATGATGATTTGTATTATGAGTTATGTGATTTGATGTACTAAAGGTTGTTCGGAGTCCTGGATGAGATCACGGACATTACGAGGAGTCTCGAAATGATCGAGACGTAAAGATCGATATATTGGAAGCCTATATTCGGACATCGAAAAGGTTCCGAGTGATTCGGGTATTTTTCGGAGTACCGGAGAGTTACGGAAATTCGCCGGGAGGGTCAATGGGCCTTCATGGGCCTTAGTGGAAATAGAGGGCAGCAAGGAAGTGTGGGGTGCGCCCCCCTAGGCCCAAACCGAATTGGTTTAGAGCTTTGGGGGCCGGCCCCCTCTTTCCTTCTCCCCTCCTCCTCTTTCCTTTCCCTCCTAGTTGGACTAGGAAAGGGGGAACCTACTCCTAGTAGGAGTAGGATTCCCCCCTTGGGGCGCACCCTATGAGGCCATGGCCCCTCCCTGCTCCTTTATATCTGAGGCAGGGGCACCCTAGAACACACAACAAACATTGATCTTAGCCGTGTGCGGTGCCCCCTCCACCATAATCCACCTCGGTCATATCGTTGCAGTGCTTAGGCGAAGCCCTGCGCGTAGCTTCATCATCACCGTCATCACGTCGTCGTCTTGTGAAGCTCTCCTCGACACTCTGCTGGATCGTGAGTTCGTGGGGCGTCACCGAGCGAGCGATGTGCAGATCGCGGAGGTGCCGTACTTTCGGTACTAGGATCGGTCGATCGTGAAGGCGTCGACTACATCAACAGCGTTGTCATGCGCTTCGCTTCACGGTCTCACGAGGGTACATAGACAACACTCTCCCCTCTCGTTGATATGCATCACCATGATCTTGCGTGTGCGTAGGATTTTTTTTGAAATTACTACGTTCCCCAACAGTGGTATCAGAGCCAGGTCTATGCGTAGATGTTATATGCACGAGTAGAACACAAGTGAGTTGTGGGCGATAATAGTCATACTGCTTACCAACATGTCATACTTTGATTTGGCGGTATTGTTGGATGAAGCGTCCCGGACCGACATTACGCGTACGCTTACGGGAGACTGGTTCTACCGACGTGCTTCGCACACAGGTGGCTGGCGGGTGTCAGTTTCTCCAACTTTAGTTGAATCGAGTGTGGCTATGCCCGGTCCTTGTTGAAGGTTAAAACATCACATACTTGACGAAAAATCACTGTGGTTTTGATGCGTAGGTAAGAACGGTTCTTGCTCAGCCTGTAGCAGCCACGTAAAACTTGCAACAACAAAGTAGAGGATGTCTAACTTGTTTTTGCAGGGCATGTTGTGATATGATATGGTCAAGATGTGATGAGATATAAATTGTTGTATGAGATGATCATGTTTTTGAAATTATCGGCAACTGGCAGGAGCCTTATGGTTGTCTCTTTATTGCATAAGATGCAAGTGCCATGTAATTGCTTTACTTTATCGCTATGCGATAGCAATAGTTGCAAAAGCAATAGTTGGTGAGACGACCATATGACGACACGTTTATAGAGATCAAGATGATAGAGATCATGGTGTCATGCCGGTGACGATAGAAATCATGAAGGTACTTTGGAGATGGAGACCAAAGGCACAAGATGATGATGGCCATATCATGTCACATATTTTGATTGCATGTGATGTTTATCCTTTATGCATCTTATTTTGCTTGGTTCGGCGGTAGCTTTATAAGATGATCCCTTACTAAAATTTCAAAGTATAAGTGTTCTCCCTGAGTATGCACCATTGTGACAGTTCTTCGTGCTAAGACACCACGTGATGATCGGGTGTGATAAGCTCTACGTTCACATACAACGGGTGCAAGCCAGTTTTGCACATGCAGAATACTCGGGTCAAACTTGACGAGCCTAGCATATGCAGATATGGCCTCGGAACACTGGAGACCGAAAGGTCGAACGTGAATCATATAGTAGATATGATCAACATAGTGATGTTCACCATTGAAAACTACTCCATCTCACGTGATGATTGGACATGGTTTAGTTGATATGGATCACGTGATCATTTAGATGACTCAAGGGATGTCTATCTAAGTGGGATTTCTTAAGTAATATGATTAATTGAACTTAAATTTATCATGAACTTAGTCCTGATAGTATTTGCATATCTATGTTGTAGATCAATAGCTCGCGATGTAGCTTCCCGTTTATTTTTGATGTGTTCCTAGAGAAAAATAAGTTGAAAAATGATAATAGCAATGATGCGGACTTGGTCCGTGATCTGAGGATTATCCTCATTGCTGCACAAAAGAATTATATCCTTGATGCACCGCTAGGTGACGGACCTATTGCAGGAGCAGATGCAGACGTTATGAACGTTTGACAAGCTCAGTATGATGACTACTTAATAGTTTAGTGCACCATGCTTTACGGCTTAGAACCGGGACTTCAAAAATGTTTTGAACGACATGGAGCGTATGAGATGTTCCAAGAGTTGAAATTGGTATTTCAGACTCATGCTTGTGTAGAGAGGTATGGACCTCTAACAAAATACTGTGCCTACAAGATGGAGGAGAATAGCTCAGCTAGCGAGCATGTGCTCAGAATGTCTGAGTACTACAATCACTTGAATCAAGTGGGAGTTAATCTTCCAGATAAGATAGTGATTGACAGAGTTCTCTAGTCACTGTCACCAAGTTACTAGAACTTGGTGATGAACTATAATATGCAAGGGATTACGAAAATAATTCCCAAGCTTTTCGCGATGCAAAAATCGGTGAAGGTAGAAATCAAAAAGGAGCATCAAGTGTTGATGGTTGACAAGACCAATAGTTTCAAGTAAAAGGGCAAGGGAAAGAAAGGGAACTTCGAGAAGAATGGCAAGCAAGTTGCCACTCCCATGAAGAAACCCAAAGAGACTTAAGCCTAAAACTGAGTGCTTCTACTGCAAGGGATTAATCACTGGAAGCGGAACTACCCCAAATAATTGGCGGATAAGAAGGATGGTAAAGTGAACAAAAGTATATTTGATATACATGTTATTGATGTGTACTTCACTAGTGTTTATAGCAACCCCTCAGTATTTGATACTAGTCTTGTTGCTAAGAGTAGTAACTTGAAACAGGAGGTGCAAAATGAACAACGACTAGTTAAGAGCGAGGTGACGATGTGTGTTGGAAGTAATTCTACGGTTGATAAGATCACCATCGCACACTCCCTTTACCTTCGGGATTAGTGTTGAACCTAAAATAAATGTTATTTGGTGTTTGCATTGAGCATAAATATGATTGGATCATGTTTATTGCAATACGGTTATTCATTTAAGTCAAAGAATAATTGTTGTTCTATTTACATGAATAAAACCTTCTATGGTCATACACTCAATATAAATGGTTTATTGAATCTCGATCGTAGTGATACACATATTCATAATATTGAAGCCAAAAGATGCAAAGTTAATAATGATAGTGCAACTTAATTGTGGCACTGCCGTTTAGGTCATATTGGTGTAAGCGCATGAAGAAACTCCATGCTGATGGGCTTTTGGAATCATTTGATTATGAATCACTTGATACTTGCGAACCATGCCTCATGGGAAAGATGACTAAAACTCTGTTCTTCGGAACAATGGAACGAGCTACTGACTTATTGGAAATAATACATACCGATGTATGCGGTCCGATGAGTATTGAGGCTCGCGGCGAGTATCGTTATTTTGTAACCTTCACAGATGATTTGAGAAGATATGGGTATATCTACTTGATGAAACATAAGTCTGAAACATTTCAAAAGTTCAAAGAATTTCGGAGTGAAGTGGAAAATCATGGTAATAAGAGAATAAAGTTTCTGTGATCTGATCATGGAGGAAAATATTTGAGTTACGAGTTTGGTCTTCATTTGAAACAATGTGGAATAGTTTCGCAACTCACGCCACCTGGAACACCACATCATAATGGTGTGTCCGAATATCGTAATCGCACTTTATTAGATATGGTGCAATCTATGATGTCTCTTACCGATTTACTACATTCACGTTAAATAGGGCACCATCTATATCCGTTGAGACGGCACCGTATGAACTATGGTTTGGCAAGAAATCAAAGCTGTCATTTCTTAAAGTTTGGGGTTGCGATGCTTATGTGAAAAAGTTTCAAACTGATTAGCTCGAACCCAAATCTGAGAAGTGCGTCTTCATAGGATAACCAAAAGAAATTGTTGTACACCTTCTATCACAGATCCGAGGGCAAGATGTTCGTTGCTAAGGACGGATCCTTTCTATAAAAAGAGTTTCTCTCGAAAGAAGTGAGTAGGAGGAAAGTTGAACTTGATAGGTAATTGTACCTTCTCTCAAATTGGAAAATAGTTCATCACAAAAACCAGTTCCAGTGATGCCTACACAACCTAAAGAGGAAGCTAATGATAATGATCATGAAACGTTAGATCAAGTTACTACCAAACCTCGTAGGTCAACCGGAGCATGTTCTGCACCAGAGTGGTACGGTAATGTTGTCCTGGAAGTCATGTTACTAGACCATGACGAACCTACGAGCTATGGGCAAGCAATGATGAGCCCAGATTCCGCAAAATGGCTTGAGGCCATGAAATCTGAGATAGGATCCATGTATGAGAACGAAGTATGGACTTTGATTGACTTGCCCGATGATCGGTAAGCCATAGAGAATAAAATGGATCTTCAAGAGGAAGACAGACGCTGATAGTAGTGTTACCATCTACAAAGCTCGAATTGTCGTAAAATGTTTTCGACAAGTTCAAGATGTTGACTACAATGAAATTTTCTCACTTGTATCGATGCTTAAAAGTCTATCCGAATCATGTTAGCAATTGCCGCATTTTATGAAATTTGGCAAATGGATGTCAAACCTGCATTCCTTAATGGATTTCTTAAAGAAGAGTTGTATATGATGCAACCAGAAGGTTTTGTCAATCCGAAAGATGCTAACAAAGTGTGTAAGCACCAGTAATCCATTTATGGACTGGTGCAAGCATCTCGGAGTTGGAATATATGCTTTGATAAGTTGATCAAAGCATATAGTTTTATACAGACTTGCAGTGAAGCCTGTATTTACAAGAAAGTGAGTGGGAGCACTACAACCTTTCTGATAAGTATATGTATGACATATTGTTGATCAGAATTGATGTAGTATTTTCTGGAAAGCATAAAGGAGTGTTTGAAAGGAGTTTTTCGAAGAAATACCTCGGTGAAGCTACTTACTATTGAGCATCAAGATCTATAGAGATAGATCAAGACGCTTGATAAGATTTTTTCAATGAGTACATACCTTCACAAGATTTTGAAGTAGTTCAAAATGGAACCGTCAAAGAAGGAGTTCTTGCCTGTGTTGCAAGGTGTGAAGTTGAGTAAGACTCGAAAACCCGACCACGGCAGAAAATAGAAAGAGAATGAAAGTCATTCCCTATGCCTCAGTTATAGTTTCTATAAAGTATGCTATGTTGTGTACGAGACCTATTGTGTACCTCACCATGAGTTTGGCGAGAGGGTACAATAGTAATCCAGGAGTAGATCACTGGACAACGGACAAAATTATCCTTAGTGGTATAAGGATATGTGAGGGAGTCCTGGACTAGGGGGTGTCCGGATAGCCGAACTATCATCACGGCCGGACTCTAAGACTATGAAGATACAAGATTGAAGACTTCGTCCCGTGTCCGGATGGGACTTTCCTTGGCGTGGAAGGCAAGCTTGGCGATACGGATATGTAGATCTCCTACCATTGTAACCGACTCTGTGTAACCCTAACCTATCCGGTGTCTATATAAACCGGAGGGTTTTAGTCCGTAGGACGAACAACAATCATACCATAGGCTAGCTTCTAGGGTTTAGCCTCCTTGATCTCGTGGTAGATCTACTCTTGTACTACCCATACCATCAATATTAATCAAGCGGAGTAGGGTATTACCTCCATCGAGAGGGCCGAACCTGGGTAAAACATCGTGTCCCTTGTCTCCTGTTACCATCCGCCTAGACGCACAGTTCGGGACCCCCTACCGAGATCCGCCGGTTTTGACACCGACATTGGTGCTTTCATTGAGAGTTCCTGCGTGTCGTTACCTATAGGCCCGATGGCTCCTTCGATCATCAACAACGACGCGGTCCAGGTGAGATTTTCTCCTCGGACAGATCTTCGATTCGGCGGCTTTGCTGCTGCGGGCCAATTAAGCAGCCATCGGAGCAGATCGAAAGCTACGCCCCTGGCCATCAGGTCAGATTTGGAAGCTTGAATTATATGGCCGACATCCGCGGAAACTTGATCTTCGACGGATTCGAGTCACAACCAAGCGCGCCGCACTGTCTCGATGGGCATGATCTAACTCTGCCGCCGAATAGTGTCCTGGAGGCCGCACTAGTGTCCGCCCGAACATTGATTCGAGCCGATCTCGCCGATTGAGGATGGTTGGATGGGCGCCACCTCGGAGGCTGAAATATTCTGGCGATTAAGCGAACATAATCCATGTCGCTGCGAAGACCGTGACTCCTGGTGCGGACTCCTCTCGGACTCGAACCCTCCGCGCCCCGCCAATCGAATCCGATCGGGCGCCGGTCATGGAGTTCACGGCCGCGGACATCCTTCAGCACTCGCCCTTTGCGACATCCTGAATTCACTAAAGTCTCTCTTTTTATCCGGAGAGCCATGGCCGGACTACGGTCAGGAAGGTTGGGATGCGGATGACGAAGAAATTCAACGCCCACCCACCACCCATTTCGTAGCCACTGTCGAAAGCTTACACGACGTGCTCGATTTCGACTCCGAAGACATCGACGGTATGGACGATGATGTAGGAGACAACGATGAACCAGCGCCTATAGGACGCTGGATAACCACCTCATCCCATGATGTATACATGGTGGATACACCTAAAGGAAATGAAGACGAGGAACAATGGGACGCTACGAAGGATAAATCCCTCGAAAACCAGTCAAAACGGCAACGTAAACGCCGAACCAAGTCCCGCCTCAATAGAGACCCAGCCATAGAGAAGGGCGAACCGGTGGACGACGAACATGCTATCGAGCAATCGTCCGAACAAGACAACTTGGATAAACAACCAGTCCCCGGAGAAGACAACAGTCCGGACGACCTCACGCCGGACAAATCGCTGGAGCAAAATAACCTCCAGAAAAGGCTCGTCGCCACTGCGCGTAGCCTGAAAAAGCAGAACCGGAAGCTCAAAACAGCGGAAGATGCACTCAGAATCAGATGGAGCAAAGTATTCAACACCACAGACAAATCGGCGACGATCGCCCGAACAAAAGCTACCCAAAAAAAGCTACTGCCCGAATTTGACGAGGAGGCCTTAGAGCCCCCACAATCAAAAAGTAAGAAGGCCACCGGTCGGATGGGCGACCCACGGAAAAAAGAGAGCGGCAAATGGCGCCGACACAAGCTAGTATGCGATCCACATAAGGATTCACAGAAAAGGATGGCCCGATTAGGTCCATCTATGGGCCAAGAAAGCAAGCTCTTCAAAGCAATGCAACACGCCAAAATCCGAACATCACGGCACACCCAAATATAGGGCGCCGACATCCCCTATGTTTCACCGATGAGGTTTGGGTCATGAATTTCAAAGGATTTAAACCCGTAAACATAGAGGCATACGACGGAACAACAGACCCTGGAGTCTGGATTGAGGATTACATCCTCCACATACACATGGCTAGAGGAGATGATCTCCACGCCATAAAATACTTACCCCTAAAACTCAAAGGGCCAGCTCGGCATTAGCTTAAAAGCCTCCCCAAAAATACCATTGGAAGCTGGGAAGAGCTCGATGATGCGTTTCGGGCAAATTTTCAGGGGACCTATGTCCGCCCTCCGGATCTGCGACGATCTAAGTCACATAACTCAACAGCCGGAGAGTCAGCCCGAAATTTGGAACAGGTTCCTTACTAAAAGAACCAAATAGTCATTGTCCGGACGCCAAGCCTTAGCAGCCTTCAAACACAACGTCCGAGACGAATGGCTCGCCAGACACCTCGGCCAAGAAAAGCCAAGAACAATGGCCGCATTAACAAGCCTCATGACCCGCTTTTGCGCGGGAGAGGACAGCTGGCTAGCAAGATGCAGCACCAGCGACCCAAGTACATCCGAAGTCAGGGATGGAAATAGGAAACCACGGCGCAGCAAGGACCAGCGCCGGACTAAAGGGAACGGTCCAAAGAGCGCGGCAGTCAACGCCGGATTCAAAAGCTCACGACAGAACAATAAAAAACTGCCCCTTAAGGACAATAGCGATGAGCTATCCAACTTAAACAAAATCTTGGACAAGATATGTCAAATCCACAGCACTCCCGGGAGGTCTGCAAACCATACCCACAGAAATTGTTGGGTCTTCAAACAGTCCGGCAGACTCAACGCCGAACACAAGGGGCTCGACACACCAAGTGAAGGTGACGACGAGCACCACCAGCAGAGCCCCGGAAAACAAAAGAATTTCCCACAAGAAGTTAAAACAGTAAACTCACTTCACGTGATAAAAGGGAAAAACAGAGCGGCGCCCATTAAGATGCGCGCCGCACATACTACCCTAGCAGAGTACCAACACTGGTTGTCAAAACCAATCACCCTCGACCATCAGGACTACTCCGAATGTATCCGGAACGCAGGATGGACTGCCTTGATATTGGATCCTATAATCGACGGATTCCAATTTACACAAGTCCTCATGGACGGCGGCAGTGACATAAACACGATATATCGAGGACACAATCCATGAGGATGGGGATAGACCCAACAAAAATTAGCCCTAGCAACACCTCCTTTAAAGGGGTAATGCCAGGCCCATATGCCCATTATGCGGGCTCCCTCTTGCTAGAAGTTGTGTTCGGTTCATCCGACAACTTCCGTCATGAAAAGTTAGTCTTCCATGTCACCCCATTTAAAAGTAGCCATCAAGCACTATTGGGGCCTTGAAGCTTTCGCCCGCTTTAACGCAATACCGCATTATGCATCTCTAACACTTAAAATGCCCGGTCCACGCGGCATCATCTCATTAAAAGGAAGTATTAAGTGTTACTCGAGCACGGAAGAACGTGAGACTGCCTTGACAACCCCACACCTATCCGGTTCCGCTAGTCAAAGTACATGCATAGGTCATTCGAACCCCGGACACGGCTAGACGAGTCCAGCGCCTACTAGCGGCATACCCCCATACAAGGGGCTGCATGCATGTACAACAAGAGACAATAAAGCTCAATTTTATTCACTTCTTCAAATCGTACTCTGTTTATTTAATATAAAGTACGTCTTTTGCACGATCCTTTTTCTTTTAACATAAGTTCCTCTCTTTTACAGATGAACAACGTGCTACACCCGTCCAGGATACGGCACAACGGAGACACAGGTGCAGACGTGCAGTAGGGACCCGTTGCAAGGATTCTTTTCAGATTAAGACCCCGCGTAAACCTTTTTTACTTCTCTTGTTGAAATACATCCCCCGGTTTCTTACTATAACCGAGAAGGAGGCTGGCGTTTTGGCATTGGCCGCACCAGAATTTTTGCGCGTACCTGGACACCAGGGGCTTAGGGCATTATTCTGCCCGTTTTATAAAGACCGAATACCTTAGGGAGTATTGGCGTCTCGAGATTAGGCCTTATATGCATCAGCTCGAATCATGTCTTTGGTCAAATGTTGGGTTTGCCGGCTCCTGTGTTTTGCTGCCTTACGTTCCGTTCTATCGGCTAACGCGGCACCGGAGAACTCTGCGATTGTGCCCGGTTCGCCAGCGAGCACCTCGATGAAAGCCAAAACCGGCGCCATGATATAGCGAGACTGGTCAACCACTCGATGACTCATCGGAATGTTTAGAATACCTCCGCATTAACGAAGGACGGTTTCGGTCAGGCACATACGCACCCGAATTGGGAGAGTGCGGTGCCCCGAGGCTATATAGTAGCCCCACCCTCGAACTCCTATGGCTAAGTGAAAGTGATAAAGCATTATAGTCCGGTTGCCTAGTTTGCTACGCTACCACCTCCTTAACAGGACCAAGGCGTTGGATTAAGTGTGAAAAAGCGCTTTCTTTGCAAACACCCCGCACTATGTGCGTGGGGCTGAAACCAAGGACTGCCATCTTTCGAGTTATATATACATATACATAAGCGACCGCGACAGGGAGTAGTTTACTACTTGAACGCACAAGTATAAAAAGCTCTTAAATTATATTGAAACATTGTTTTCACAAATCATACATGTCATTTAAACATAATATCCTTGAGCATCGTGTCTCTATTAAGAAAGCGCCTGCGGAGACTTCTTCAAAGTAGTGCTCGGCGGTACTGCTTTGTCCGAATCTTGGGATGCAACGTCGGTGGCCTTCATCTCTGCCCGGTATGTCTTGACACGGGCGAGCCATCCGCGCTCCCTCAATACACGCCGACCGCTTCATTGCGTCAATCGCGGTACCGCACCAAGGAACTGCTGCACTAAACCAAAATAACTCTTGGTGGGTCCGCCCTGCCACAAATGAGTCATGACATGCTTCATGGCAAATCCGGATAATCGATTCAGCTTGGCCCATTCGCCAACCGATCGGTCAGCGTAAGAGGACGCTCGGACTATGGAATTGCGACCAATATAGCTCTTCCTACATGCGCCTTCTAGCCGGAAGTGCTCAACGCGTCGCATGCGCCCGCCGCCAAGTCGAGATAAGCATCCTCCGAACTCCACAACTTGTCCAAGCGAGCATACTTTGGATCCGTATATTTCCTCCGCAGCAAAAACGGTTTTCCAGCCGTAATAGCCCCGGCCTGACTCAGCTCCTCCTTGGCAGCTCTCAAAGCGGAACGGGCATCCTTGGATTCGGCGGTGGCCTTTTTAGGCCCTCTTGCTCCGCTTGACGTTCTTTTTCAAGAACCTCGCAGCGGTCGGTAATATTCTTCAACTTTCTAGCCATATCGGCCATTTCCTCTCTGCTTCGGCAGTGAGCAGCCCGTTCGGCTTTTAGCTCTTCGGTCGCCCTTAAAGCGGCCACATTACTATTTCTGGCTTGCTCTTTCGCTCGGGCGAGTTCCGCCCGAAGCTCCTCCATAGCAGCGGCACCATCTGCATTAAGCATACAAGTAGTAAGACATGGGCATCAAGCTCCCTTACCAGGTGTCCGCGTAGAAGTCGCATACCTTGTGACTCGTCAAACCGTTTATTGACCAGCGCGATGTCCGCATCCGCCTCGTCAAGTTGCCGCCTTAGTTCGGCATATTCATCAGTCCGGCTGGCCACCGGACGCCCCGCCACCTGTTTAGGAGCGGCGATATGTTACAACTGAGATTTTTTGACCCTCGGCACGCTGTAAATTTTGACAACATACCGAGTCTCAGGGGCTACTATCTATACAGGGCGCATTCTATATGCATAACTGTCAGAAGGTACACTACTTCTGCGTACCTCGAACCCCGTTAGTAAGCTTCTGACGGCTTCATGCAATCCGCTCTCCACGGATGCAATTCTTTCAATCACCGTACCCATTAGAGCACGGTGATCTTCGAATAACCGCTTCGCCCGAGCAGATCCTTCAGATCCTCCGACCCGACGCCCGTTGGCTCCGGACCCTCGGCCCGCCAGACTTGGGAAACCCTCCTCGCGGCGACACCTCGGGGTCATCCGCCTCGCCGAGGGTGCGGCAGTGGGCGTTCGCTCTCCATCATCTCGGAAGAAGATTCCCGAAGGCGTGCTCTGCTGAGAAGGGCTGAGATCCGAACTACAAGGTACTATTTCGGTTATCTTTAGAAATAAATATGAGGATGTTCCTTATTTACAAGACCCTACTTTTCACTTACGGCTCATTGGAGGGCTGATCCCCTTGGGGAAATAGTGCGACTGGGTTACTTCCCAGCGACGGACTCTCTGACGAAGATTCCTTTCCCCTCTTTGAGGCCTTGACCTCCGGATCTTCCAAAGCAGTCCTCTCTCTCCTCGAAAGATGGGACTTTTAATCCCTCCTTCCTTGATAGCCTCCTTCGTAGAGGCAGTCGCTTCCCCGCTCCCCCTTTGCCTTCTTCAAAAGGCGTGGCCTTCAACATCTTGGTCAACATGGGATCCGGCGTGGTCTCTGGGAGGGGAGCCGGACACCTTATTAACTTTGCCTTGGCTACCCACTCCTATTCAAGAAACGGCTCCTTTAAAGGGCATATATATATATGATAAATGAATGAACAGCTTGTCCGGTTACAAGACTACTTACTTGAGTATCTGGGCGATTGCAGCTTAGTCCTGCGTCCTCAGTCAGGTCCGGACACTTCTCTTGTGATCCGAAGAACAGTTTATACATCTCCACGGGCGTCGTGCCCATAAAATTTTGGAGAGCTCGTGGTCCCTCCGGATTAAATTCCCACAGGCGAAGAGGGCGACGTTTGCAGGGCAGAAGGCGCCGGATCAACATAACCTGCACCACTGCAACCAGATTGATCTCTCTTTCTTGGAGGTCTCGAATACGGCCCTGCAGCAAAGGAACATCCTTGGACGGCCCCCAGTCGAGCCCCTTGTTGACCCATGACGCCAGCCGCTGTGGTGGACCTGAGCGGAAGGCGGGGAGTGCCACCCATTTGGTGCCCTTGGGAGCAGTGATATAAAACCACTCCTGTTGCCACAAACCAAGATCCTCTTGAAAAGAGCCCTCGGGCCACGGAGCATCAACACATTTGCTTATGACCGCCCCTCCGCACTCTGCTTGCTGCCCCTCGATCATCTTTAGCTCCACCTTGAAGGTCTTGAGCCACAATCCAAAGTGAGGGGTAATATGGAGGAAGGCCTCACACACGATGATGAATGACGAGATATGGAGGATGGACTCCGGATTCAAGTCATGGAAATCCAGCCCATAATAAAACATGAGCCCTCGCACAAAGGGATCCGTCGGGAAGCCTAAACCCCGAAGGAAGTGAGACCACGAACACCACGTTCTCGCCGGGCTCGGGGAGTGGGAATGACCTGCACCTTTGAGCAGGCAGCCTATGAAAATCTCGCCGGTTAGATACTGGCGTCTCGCAGCTTTAGCACATCTTCTTACGTGACGGAAGAAGACATCCATCGGCCGTGTTGGTCGGAGCGGACATCGTTGAAGGTCCTAAGCGCCTAAATCTGAAGCTTTGGGTGTTAGAACTCGAGCGCGGCGAACTTCGATGGAGGTGTAAAGAAGAAGAGGGCCTTGGTCTCATTATAAAGAGGTTAAATACCAAGAGCCCTCCCGTGGTCGATTAGGACTCGCCTTTGATAGAGGCGTGGCGGCGCACGCAGTTGGGTTACCCACGTCCGTATTGATGGGAATCCCGGAATAAGGGGGCACGATCTATGCTTTGATAAGACGTGCCAAGGAAACCGCCTCGCTAAACGCGTTGAGGTGGAACAGTAAAAAACGATTCATATAAAGGCCTGGCCGTGGTGTGATGTCATGCCGCAGAATACGTCAGCAGATCTGTGCAAAAGTTATTCTCTCTACGGTGGTATGTGGAACTTGTTTTGCAGAGCCGGTCACTATCCTTGTGTTCAAAACCTTCTATGAAGTATTCGAGGAGGAACCCGCCTTGCAATGCGAAGACAATATCGCGCCGGACTCGTCATCATTGAAGCTGGTTCAGGGCTCTTGAGGAGTCTGGATCTGGGGGTGTCCGGATAGCGAACTATCATCACGGCGGACTCCAAGACTATGAAGATACAAGATTGAAGACTTCGTCCCGTGTCCGGATGGGACATTCCTTGGCGTGGAAGGCAAGCTTGGAGATACGGATATGTAGATCTCCTACCATTGTAACCGACTCTGTGTAACCCTAACCTATCCGGTGTCTATATAAACCGGAGGGTTTTAGTCCGTAGGACGAACAACAATCATACCATAGGCTAGCTTCTAGGGTTTAGCCTCCTTGATATCGTGGTAGATCTACTCTTGTACTACCCATACCATCAATATTAATCAAGCAGGAGTAGGGTATTACCTCCATCGAGGGGGCCCGAACCTGGGTAAAAACATCGTGTCCCTTGTCTCTTGTTACCATCTGCCTAGATGCACAGTTTGGGACCCCCTACCCGAGATCCGCCGGTTTTGACACCGACAATATGTTTCTCGGTTATGGAGGTGATAAAGAGTTCGTCGTAAAGAGTTACGTCGATGCAAGCTTTGACACCGATCTGGATGACTCTAAGTCACAATCCGGACACATATTGAAAGTGGGAGCAATTAGCTAGATTAGCTCCATGCAGAGCATTGTAGACATAGAAATTTGCAAAAATACATACGGATCTGAATGTGGCAGACCCATTGACTAAACTTCTCTCACAAGCAAAACATGATCACACCTTAGTACTCTTTGGGTGTTAATCACATGGCGATGTGAACTAGATTACTCACTCTAGTAAACCCTTTGGGTGTTGGTCACATAGCGATGTGAACTATGGGTGTTAATCACATGGTGATGTGAACTATTGATGTTAAATCACATGGCGATGTGAACTAGATTATTGACTCTAGTGCAAGTGGGAGACTGAAGGAAATATGCCCTAGAGGCAATAAAAAGTTATTATTTTATATTTCCTTATATCATGATAAATGTTTATTATTCATGCTAGAATTGTATTAACCGGAAACTTGATACATGTGTGAATACATAGACAAACAGTGTCACTAGTCAGTGGCGAAGGCAGAATTTTTTTATAGGTGTGGCGGAGTTCACGAAGGACGAAAACAACAATGTATAATATAATCAAGATGTGCCCTAGTTAATATAACTGATAATATAACTATGTGCAGGTCGTTGCCATCTGAGTAGATTAGAACAACAAATTCACTGGTTGTATACAAATAATCAAAATTAACGGTCGTATATAACTAATCAAAATTATAAAGATTGATGTTTGATAGTTTATGGACTATAAAAAATTGGACAAAAGGATTACAAAATTTTAGGGCTAATATGGCTGTGATCCTGACCTGATGTCGCTGCTTCCAGCTCGCCGTCGCTGGCACATAAGCTCGTCATTTTGTGGTTTGCGGCGCAGTGTTTTACTCGCCACCGAGTTCCCTGTAGTGCCACCCGCCGCCGTCTCCGCGTTCATGAGGCATCATCGCCGGGTGCCCGAGTCGCCCTAACTGAGGTAGATCGTGCAGCTATTCCGTAACTGCGGCTGTGTGCACGCGATTTCCAAGCTGTGAATCGCGGCGTAACTGGACAGGTCGAGTTGGGCTACATACAGCTAGGTGGGCTGCTGGGAGGATAACTGCAAAAATGCTACACTTACGGGTAGCATTGCACGGTTTGCACCTATGGGTTCTTTCCCCACCAATCGCTTTGCCCTCTGATTTTCACTGTGGGGCCCTCCTCATTCCAATTTCCAACCAAATATTGACACACCTTCCCGTAATAACAGTCCCGTATGAATTGAGCGTAAGTGTAGCATGAGCCGGATAACTGGGCCATTGGCAATTAAGTTTGAGGCCCCTGTGTGTCTCCTGCTCCTCCAAACTGATGAAACGGATAGAACTCCATCGACCAACACTCAAACTCCAGATATATAGTATAAATACGCGGTATTTAGCCAAATTTTAGGTATGGCAGCCGCCAAACCTCGCCATATTGCTAGATTCGCCCCTGTCACTAGTATGCCTCTACTTGACTAGCTCGTTGAATCAAAGATGGTTAAGTTTCCTAGCCATAGACATGAGTTGTCATTTGATTAACGTGATCACATCATTAGAGAATGATGTGATTTACTTGACCCATTACGTTAGCTTAGCACTTGATCATTTAGTATGTTGCCATTGCTTTCTTCATGACTTATACATGTTCCTATGACTATGAGATTATGCAACTCCCGAATACCGAAGGAACACTTTGTGTGAGACCAAACGTCACAACGTAACTGGGTGATTATAAAGGTGCTCTACAGGTGTCTCCGATGGTGTTTGCTGAGTTGGCATATATCAAGATTAGGATTTGTCACTCCGATTGTCGGAGAGGTATCTCCGGGCCCTCTCGGTAATGCACATCACTATAAGCCTTGCAAGTAATGTGACTAATGAGTTAGTTGCAGGATGACGCATTACAAAACGAGTAAAGAGACTTGTCAGTAATGAGATTGAACTAGGTATTGAGATACCGACGATCGAATCTCGGGCAAGTAACATACCGATGACAAAGGGAACAACGTATGTTGTTATGCGGTTTGACCGATAAAGATCTTCATAGAATATGTAGGAGCCAATATGAGTCTAGGTTCCGCTATTAGTTATTGACCGGAGATGTGTCTCCGTCATGTCTACATAGTTCTCGAACCCGTAGGGTACGCACGCTTAACATTCGATGACGATTTGTATTATGAGTTATGTGATTTGATGTACCGAAGGTTGTTCAGAGTCCTGGATGAGATCACGGACATGACGAGGAGTCTCGAAATGGTCGAGGCGTAAAGATCTATATATTGGAAGGCTATATTCGAACATCGGAAAGGTTCCGAGTGATTCGGGTATTTTTTGGAGTACCGGAGAGTTACGGAAATTCGCCGGGAGGGTCAATGGGCCTTCATGGGCCTTAGTGGAAATAGAGGGCAGCAAGGAAGTGTGGGGTGCGCCCCCTAGGACCAAACCGAATTGGTTTAGGGCTTTGGGGGCCAACCCCCTCTTTCCTTCTCCCCTCCTCCTCTTTCCTTCCCCTCCTAGTTGGACTAGGAAAGGGGGAACCTACTCCTAGTAGGAGTAGGATTCCCCCCTTGGGGCACACCCTATGAGGCCACCGGCCCCCCTCCCCTTGCTCTTTTTATATACGGGGGCAGGGGGCACCCTAGAACACACAACATACATTGATCTTAGCCGTGTGCGGTGCCCCCCTCCACCATAATCCACCTCGGTCATATCGTTGCAGTGCTTAGGCGAAGCCCTGCGCCGGTAGCTTCATCATTACCGTCATCACACTGGCGTGCTGACGGAACTCTCCCTCGACACTCTGCTGGATCATGAGTTCATGGGACGTCACTGAGCCGAACGTGTGCAGATCGCGGAGGTGACGTACTTTTGGTACTAGGATCAGTCGATCGTGAAGACGCATGACTACATCAACCGCGTTGTCATAACGCTTCCACTTACGGTCTACGAGGGTATGTAGACAACACTCTCCCCTCTCGTTTCTATGCATCACCATGATCTTGCGTGTGCGTAGGAATTTTTTTGAAATTACAACGTTCCCCAACACTTTTATACCAAGGGGCTACCACAGTGGCGTACATGCATACAGGAGGTGTAAAGTAGCTACAGTGTACATGCTTATCACTGACGTCTTAGGACAAACACATTAAATGCGCTGTTTGCATGCCCCCTAACTTTATCGGGGACGGAAACATAGCTCGTCCCGTCCGTCGCTGCCTTACCCCGTCTTGACACATACCAAGGATGACGAGGCATGCAATGCCAAGCTGTATGGCTAGCCGCTGCGCTGGAGTGATGGCGGGATCTTCACGAAGATCTGCATGCCACCACGCAGGTGCTTGACAGGCTGGTAGGCTAGTCGCTGTGCTGGAGCGGTGGCAAGGCGGCGGAACCTTGCCGCAGCAGCGAGCCTGCCGCTGCTCCTAAACGCGTCCCGACAAGAATCTTGCCGGGTCCTCGCAAACGTCCCTGGCAAGAACCTTGCTGGGAACTTTGCCTTCTGGTATTCACAAAGATCTACATGCCACCACGCAGACGCCCCTGGATCTTGGTCTTGACATTGTCGATGGTGTCAGAGCTCTTAACCTCGTGGGTGGTGGCCTTGCTGAGGCTTCGCAAACCATCCTGGCAAGGAGCTTGCCAAGGATCGCAAACCATCCCAGCAAGAATCTTTCCGGGGGCTCAGCTTGTCTTCTGCTATCTGATTACTGGCTCAGATGCCGTCTTGGTCGTCTCGTATTTGCTTCTAGCTGCCCCCGTCAAGCCTTGCCGCGGGTGCGGCTGCAACAGCCCGTGCACAACTAAGGGGTACCAAAGGGCACAAACTTTAGTACACCGACAGGAGCCCCCGGGCCTGGGCCACACACGCGGGTGCGATGCGTTGTTGGGCTAGGCCCAAACAATGCGCGGGCACGTGTAGCAGGGGTTAACTGCTGTAATCATCTCGTCTGCTGTGCTTCTCCACGATGCTGCATTGAGTGCGTGACGTGGGGTGCATGCGCAGAACGGTCGCAGGAGCAGCACGCCTACGAAAACGCCTTCACATCGAACAGTAAAGAGATAACCTCGTGCCTTCCTCATAAAAAGAGGAATCCACAGGGGCGCTGCTCATTTACCCCCCGCCCGTTCCAATCTAGGAACCGCCGTCATCTTCCTCCTCGAGCCCGAAACGGAGCCCCCTCACCCGCCCGCCGCCTCCACGCTCCCGCCGTCCTCGACCTCGTGCCCTCCCCTGGCTGCTATGGCGCCCAAAGCGAGCAAGGGCAAGGTGGTGCCCAAGCCGATCAAGGGCAAAGATGTGCCGGAGAGTGAGTTGGTGAAGATGCGGAAGAAGAACATTGTCTTCGCCCCGACGCTCGACACGTGCGCGCTGAAGGATTGGTACCTGAGCATGTCGGGAAGAGCGACGAAGGGGCATCTTGCTACTTGCATCATCCCTGCTTCCCGTGCCGAGCCGGGCCCAGATAAATTCCCCTTCTTCGTCGATTATCTCTACTGCGGGCTTTGCCCCCCATTTCTGATTTCTTTGTCGACATCATGTACACATTTGGCTTCCACTACTTGGATTCCATGTTGAATGCGGTAGCTTGCATGCCCACCTTCACCCACCTCTGCGAGAACTTTGTCAGAGTGGTCCTCAACACAGCCCTCTTCCGCCACTTCTTCATTCCTCAGATCCAGCTAGGAGAGGCCCTTTTGGCTGCGTTGGATTCCAAGGGCATGGAACAAGGAGACGTACCTCGACATGCTTTGGCGTGAAAAGTGGGATGAGTGGCGGGGCTGATGGTGCTGGATCATGGAGGAAGATCCGCAACCGTTTTATATACCCCGACAAATGAAGCTGACCCGGGGCAACGGTTGGAGCGCCCTCGACCCTCGAGACAAGGAGCTCACAATCGCAATTGATAGGATCAAGCACCTCAAAGCTGTCGGGCTCACAATCGAGATGATTGGCGCCGATTTCCTTCACCGCCACATCGCCCCTCTGCAGAACAAAGGGAGACCGGCTTGGGAGTACCGAAACACAGTGGATATCATGAGGCCGCGCCCTGGTCTAAACAAAAACTTGACGGTGATGCAGCACGCTGCCCTCTGCCGCAAGATGTTCAGGGTCGACGACAAGTTCAAGCTGCCGGCAAGCGTCATCCCCCTGTGCAACAACACCGCCCTGACCTCGATCATTCCCATGATACCGACGATCAACGCCCATGGCCTTGTGTAACGCCCCGGATCTGATGCGCCAGGTGTCTGCCAGTTATTCGCCATCGTTGCCATGTCATGTGCTTGCGTGTTGCACTTTGCCATGTCATCATATGCATTTCATATCATGTCATCATGTGCATCTCATTTTGCATACGTGTTCGTCTCATGCATCCGAGCATTTTCCCGGTTGTCTGTTTTCCAATCCGGCACTCCTATGTCTCCCGGTGCCCCCTTTTACCTCTTTTCGTGTGCGGGTGTTGAACGTTCTCGGAATGGACCGAGGTTTGTTAAGCGGCCTTGGTATAGCACCGGTAGACCGCCTGTCAAGTTTCGTGCCATTTGGAGGTCGTTTGGTACTCCAACGGTTAACCGGGTAACCGTAAAAGCCTCCTTCTCTTTGCAGCCCAACATCCCTTTCAAAGTGGCCCAAAACCCAGCAAACTCCCCTCCATGCTCTCGGTCGTTTGATCACGATCGTGTGGGCGAAAACCGCACCCCATTTGGAGTCTCCTAGCTCCCTCTACCTATAAATATGTCTTCCTCCCCGAAATCCCGCAGTCCAAACCCTAAAAATCATCCCCGTCGCCCGCCGGACATGTCCAACCAGGCCGGACGCATCTCCGCCACCGCCCGCAGCCTATGGCACGTCGCCACGTGGCGCCTGCCACCAGCCACCGCCCGCCCGCCCCGCCCGCTTGACCCGCCGGGCCGAGCAAGCTTCATGTGAGCCCATCGCCGCCGCCCGAGGCCCGCTTCGCCGAGGCCGCCGCCGCCGCCTCTCTTCGCCGCCGCCCCAGCGCGGTAACCGCGCGCCGCCGCCTGCTGAGCTCTCCGCCGCGGCCGCAGCCTCCTCCGCCTCTCGCCGCGCCCTCCGCCTCCGGGGCCGCCAGCGCTTTTCCCGCCTGCGGCGCCTCCTCCGGCGGATCCGTGGCGGGCGGCGAGATCCGCCGCCTCGCCCCTCTCCAGCAAATCCGGCGTCCATCTCCGCGAGATCCGCCGCCGCCTCGGGTTCCGTGCCGCGAGAACCCTAGATCCCAGAGGTTGATTTTTCCACCAAGTCTTTGTCTGCAGTAATTTTTATGCATTTTCATCGCATCATAACTCTCTGCATATTGCTCCGTTTCGTGCGTGTAATATGTCAAATTGTTCGTCCCGACGAGTACATCATTTCATTCCATTGCATCATTTACATTTGAGCTCATATTGATGCCCGAAATGCTGTTAGAAGAGGGCTATGTGATGTTAGTTTCAGATTCTTATCAGAACTTGCACTTTTGTCATTTTTGCCATGATTGATGTGTGCACCCTATGAACTTGAGACCTACATGTGTTTTGTAATATGCCATGCCATCTTTACTGGGGTGTATGCCATGTATTTGTTTGATCTCTGTGGTGACTAGCACAAGCATGCAAACTAGGCTTCATGATGTTGCTGATTTCAGCCCTGTTCTGCTGATATTTTTATGCCATGTTAACTTGATGCTACCGAGAGATCCATGCTTATTTTGAGATACTTCAGTAAGGATGTTTTGAACATATGGTTATGCGCTATCCATCCATGCCCTTGTTTGAAATTATGGAGTGACATAGCTTGAGTCAATCGAGCTCTACTTTTGCTATAAAATGTTTCCTGGCAGGTTGTTTACATGTTATTCAATTTTGCCAAGGTTGTTGTAGTTGATCCGTGTATTCTATGATGTTGATCTTGCCATGCTTAGCTTCATAAACATGTCTTCTTACTGTGAGTTGCCTTGCCATGCCATGTATTGCTCTGTGGTGAGTGGTTCAAGCTCCCCAACATGCCTACTTATTGTTGTTCCTGCCATGTATGAATCTGTAATATAACTTGTCATGTTTACATGGGTGCCATCATATCTTATGATCCTTTTTGGCTTATGGTCAGTAAAGGACTTTTGTTCTATGCAATTAGTAGATTCATGCCATGCCTTTGTTTGCCATGATAAGTTCCTGTAACATGTTGTTTGATAGCTCTAAACATTGCAACCTGATATTATTTCTGCTAAAGTCTGAAACTGTTATTATTTGCAATCTTGCCATGTCCTTTTGAGCATGTTCTAGTGGTTTATGGAGATAGCTCAGTGTTCATGTTTTGTCATTCTTTACCTGTACATCATGCCCATGCCTTTTTGTTTTCTCGTTGAGATGCTGTAGCATGTTGTTTTGGTGCTTGCAATATGCCTAATTGCTGTTATGGACAGATTGTTGTCATAACTTGTATAGGTTGTATGTGTTGCACCGTTGCTCCGTTTGGAGTGTGCTCTATATGGAACTTGCTTGATTTTGCATGTTGTCTCATATTATCATGTTGCATCCTTGTTTTGAGATGTTTGCTTGATGTTTGGGTGCATTTTGCATCAATGCCATGTTTAACTTGTTTTACTCATATCTTCTAGGCCGTAGCTCCAAATCTAATGAACTTTATATGTAACTTGACTAGAATTTCGTGTAGATCATCTTGGTGCATTTTAACTTGCTATTTAACAACTTGAACATAAGGTTTATTCAGATCTGGACCAATTTCGAAATTTGCATATGAGGACTTACCGGAATTGTTCTATGTTGTTCCCGGCCTCATTTAAACTTGTCTTGTTGTGTTGCTCTTGTATGCATCATCCCTTGCCATGAGTAGCTTCATGTAGCTTTGTCATGCATCATGCTTGTTGTGCATCATGTCTTGTCTATGTGTGGTGTGTTTACTATGTTGTGTGCTTCTTCTTATTAGTTCCTGTTTCGTTGCGATCGTGAGGATTCGTTCGTCTACGCTTGGTTCGGCTTCATCCGTTCATCTTCTTCATGGACTCGCTCTTCTTCCTTGCAGGATTTCAGGCAAGATGACCGCTACCCTGGATCTCACTACTATCATTGCTATGCTAGTTGTTTCGTTCTATCGCTATGCTGCGCTACCTATCACTTGTTCCTCAAGCCTCCCAAATTGCCATGTCAGCCTCTAACCTTTTGCACCCTTCCTAGCAGACCGTTGTTTGGCTATGTTACCGCTTTGCTCAGCCCCTCTTATAGCGTTGTTAGTTGCAGGTGAAGATGAAGTTTGTTCCTTGTTGGAACATGGAGATGTTGTTCCTTGTTGGAACATGTTTACTTGTTGGGATATCACAATATATCTTATTTAATTAATGCATCTATATACTTGGTAAAGGGTGGAAGGCTCGGCCTTATGCCTGGTGTTTTGTTCCACTCTTGCCGCCCTAGTTTCCGTCATATCGGTATTATGTTCCCGGATTTTGCGTCCCTAACGCGGTCGGGTGATTTATGGGACCCCTTGACAGTTCGCTTTGAATAAGACTCCTCCAGCAAGGCCCAACCTTGGTTTTACCATTTGCCTCACCACCACCTACTTTTCCCTTGGGAGTCGCTCTCTCGAGGGTCATCTTTATTTAGCCCCCCCCGGGCCAATGCTTGTCTAAGTGTTGGCCCGAACCGAGTAGACTGCGGGGCCACCTTGGGGCAACTTGGGGGTTGGTTTTACTCGTAGGATGTCTCATCCGGTGTTGCCCTGAGAACGAGATATGTGCAGCTCCTATCGGGATTGTCGGCGCATCGGGCGGCTTCTTTGGTCTTTTTATTCTTTGTCGAAATGTCTTGTAGCCGGATTCGAGACTGATCGGGTCTTCCGGGAGAAGGAATATCCTTCGTTGATCGCGAGAGCTTATCATGGGCTAAGTTGGGACACCCCTGCAGGGTATAAACTTTTGAGAGCCGTGCCCGCGGTTATGTGGCAGATGGGAATTTGTTAATATCCGGTTGTAGTAAACTTGAAGCAAACTCTTCTAAAATACACCAACCGTGTGCGTAACAGTGAGTGTCTCTTTTACGGGTTGATCGAGAGGAGAACACGGTTTCGAGTTATGTTTGGCGTAAGTAGGAGTTCGGATCACTTCGATCATTACTAGTTGGCGACCGTTCCTTTGTTTCTCTTCTCGCTCTCATTTTCGTATGCTAGCCACCATACATGCTTAGTTGCTGCAACCTCACCACTTACCCCTTCCTTCCCCATTAAGCTTTGCTAGTCTTGATACCCATGGTAATGGGATTCTTTGAGTCCTCGTGGCTCACTGATTACTACAACAATAGTTGCGGTACAGGTTCATGATGATCATGACGCGAGAGCGATGTTTGCCTGTTTTGGAGTTCTTCTTCGCTTCTTCTTGATCGGGGATAGGTTCCGGTCGGCAGCCTGGGCTAGCAGTGGTGGATGTCGTTTGAGCTTCGTTTATGTTTCATTCGTAGTCGGATGTTGATCTTGTATATGATGTTGATGTATTCTTGTGGCATTTGTGCCTTATGTATGTATCCCCATCTATTATGTAATGTTGATGTAATGATATCCACCTTGCAAAAGCGTTTCAATATGCGGGTCTATCCTTGGTGGGACCTTCGAGTTCCTTTTGGATAGGGTCGCATATTGGGCGTGACACCTTGATCAAACTTGGGCCGAGCCATCTGCGGAGCAGGTGAAGGATTTCTTCGACAACCTGTCGGAGGAAGTCGTTCAGGAAGAGACGAATTTCATCTGCCCCACCACTGACGAAGAGGTGGCATACATCGCCAGCAGGGTAGAAGAGGTTGCCCTTGCCGAGGAGGCCGGCAGTGTTGGCTTCATGGAAGACAAAGCCAGCGAAGAGGAGAACTTTGCCGAGCGGGGGAAGCCTGCCAGAGAGCACAATGGCGCAGCTGCCGAGGGTCCTTCCACCGAAGATACATCGGAGGAGCAGCCATATGAGGAGCCCCCAGCTCTAGAGAAGAAGAAGCGGGTCCTTCGGCGAGTTGGCTCCGTCGAGCCACTCCGGCGAGCTTACTCACACGAAGAGGTCCTCGGCAAGGATATTGCCGGAAAGGCCGTGGAGCAGCAAGGAGCTCAACAACAACCCGTGCGCTAGACGAGGCGCACGACTGTGGCAGCAAGGAAGGTACCTGAAACAGACTCAAAACAGCCCGCTGCTCCGGCCACAGCCAAGCGGCCCAGGTCTCCGTCTCCACCCCCTCGCACGGACACCATAGCAGAGGCCAACTTTGACCTCTCCTCTTTTAGCCTGAGGAGGGAGAAGAGGCCACAAGAAGAAGAAGAGTAAGTGTCTTGCCGCTTACTTTATCCCCCGAGTCTTTGATTTGGATATCTTATCTTATTTGATCTTGCCTTGGCCTGTCCCCTCAGATAAACGAAAACAGTGGCGCAGAGGATGGCGAAGAAGGCCAAGACCTGTACGGGCGACGAGCCCCCGGAAAGCACCTCAAGTGCGTCGAAGATGATCACAATCAGCCCGGAGTCTAGCCCACGATGCAGCCCCCAACCCACCCCCAACGTGAGTCCATTACTCATTTCCCGCTGGCGGGTGTTGGCGCGTCCATATTCACTGCTAACCTTGCTGGGTTTGCAGGAGAAGAACAACAACATGAGGAGCCGCTGAGAGCCACCCTCGACATGCCGCCTCCGTCAACCACACCGCCCAGAGAGGGGGCCCCAGCAAGGGCTTCCACTGATGAGCCCTCCCGCGGGGTAGAAGAGCCGGCAAGCAAGGGCGCCGACAGTCCTACACCGACAACAAATGTTGCCGGGGAGGGAGCCACCTCCCAACAGCCCGTCACAGGTAAGCCGCCTGCTTCCTGGCACTGGTCATTTTTCCAATATGATATTTTTCTCTTTTCTTTCTGCTTTGATCTTCAACCTTGGTTTCGTCTCGTTTCTCCTCCTTGGCTTTCATACCTCCCCTTGGCGGATCAGATGGATGTTAACGCCATCATCAAGGAGACCGCCAAGGATGCTGCCGCCGAAGCTGCCAAAGCCGCTGTTGACGAGGCCGCCAAGGACGTGCATGAAGAGGCCTCCAAGGGGTCATCCAAGGAGTCCGGCAAGGAGATTGGCGACCGTACTGACGGCATTCCTGCCGCAGGAGCGCCCGGTGCTACATCGGTCCAGGAGTCCTCAGTTGCCGGGGAGATGGTGGTCGAGGACCAACCATCAACATCCGAAGCCCCCCTCAGGCAGATACCTGAAGGTTGGTGACAATCTGCTCGTCAACATCCCGGGGACGACAAGCACTGGAGCGCCAACCGAGGGGGAGGCTTTCGACGAAGAAGTCATCGCTGCTGTTGGGCTCAAGGTTGTCGACGAGCCGTGTGCCAGCAACAGCGGATCCAAAGAAGACCAGCTCCTCCATGACATGAGTAACAATTTCCAGAAGCTCCAGGCGCTCCACCGCACCTGAAAGGAGAAGCTGGACTCCAGGGCCGCTGTTAATGATGCAGCAGAGGCAGATCTCCAGAAGCGTGTCGAACAGATGCAGGTCTTGTTTGTCGAGGCCTGGAACGAACTAAGGACTGGCCTGGAGTAGCTGGGCTAACATTGGGACGAGCTCCTTTTGAAGCAGCCCGACCTTGAGAAGGCACAGGAGGTGGCCGCTCAACAGGCCGCCAAGGAAGATGCCTAACTAAGGGAATGTCGTGTCTTGCTCGATGGTCATGAAGAAGACCTTGCCGCTCGCGAGGAGGCACTTGCCACCAAGCTTCATGGCAAGGATGAAGAAATTGAGAAACTTGTCGCGCAGCGGACCCAAGAGATGGAGCAGGAGCACAAGAAGTCACTTGACGCTCTGGTCCTGGACCATGCCAGCAAGTTGAAGGAAGCTGTCAATGCCGCCGAGACTGCAGAGGCCGCCAAGAACGAGCTGGCCGGGAAGGTGGAGAAGCTGGAGGCGGATCTGGAGAAGCATGGCAAGGAGATCTTGACTCTCAAAAGCGACAGAGATAAACTGCCTATACCTTGGCGGAGTTGCAGACCACCATATCCGACAAGACCAAGCTGCTCTTCGCAGCCAACGACTCCATTGCCGATCTTAAGCTCAAGCTGAGCACACTGGAGGAGTCCCTTGAGATCAGCAGGGTTCGCGAGAAGACCCTGACCAGGAATCTCCAGGACGAGAAGGAGCTGCTTGAGAGCGCCGCCGCCACTTACAATGACTATGAAAAAGGCACGGGGATCTGGACTGAGCGCCTCATCGACGTCGCGGAGAGGCTCACAGCACAACTGTCCACCATGGGCCTGTCGAGTTTCAGGTACTTGCCACCTCTTAAGCATGCGTTGGTTTTCCCCTGAAGAGGAAAGGGTGATGCAGCAAACTAGCGTAAGTATTTCCCTCAGTTTTTGAGAACCAAGGTATCAATCCAGTAGAAGATAACACGCAAGTCACCTAGTACCTGCACAAACAACAGGAACCTTGCAACCAAAGCGATAAAGGGGTTGTCAATCCCTTCACGGTTACTCGCAAAAGTGAGATCTAATAAAGATAGTAAGATAAATATTTTTGGTATTTTTCTTGTATAGATTGGAAAGTAAAGATTGCAAAAATAGTAAAACAAGATGCGATGTAAATAAAAGAGATGCAATATAATAAGAAAGAGACCTGGGGGCCATAGGTTTCACAGTGGCTTCTCTCAAGATAGCATGTATTATGGTGGGTGAACAAATTACTGCCGAGCAATTGATAGAAAAGCGCATAGTTATGAGAATATCTAGGCAATGATCATGAATATAGGCATCACGTCCGTGTCAAGTAGACTGAAATGATTCTGCATCTACTACTATTACTCCACACATCGACCGCTACCCAGCATGCATCTAGAGTATTAAGTCCATAGGAACAGAGTAATGCATTAAGCAAGATGACATGATGTAGAGGGATAAACTCAAGCAATATGATATAAACCCCATCTTTTTATCCTCGATGGTAACAATACAATATGTGCCTTGCTGCCCCTACTGTCACTGCGAAAGGACACCGCAAGATTGAACCCAAAGCTAAGCACTTCTCCCATTGCAAGAAAGATAATTCTAGTAGGCCGAACTAAACTGATAATTCGAAGAGACTTGCAAAGATATCAAATCGTGCATATAATAATTCAGAGAAGAACCAAATATTATTCATAGATAAACTTGATCATAAATCCAAAATTCATTGGATCTTGGCAAACACACCGCAGAAGAGTATTACATCGAATAGATCTTCAAGAACATCGAGGAGAACTTTGTATTGAGAACCAAAGAGAGAGAAGAGGCCATCTAGCTAATATATGGACCCGAAGGTTGATGTATACTACACAACCTTCTTCTTGTAGACGTTGTTGGGCCTGCAAGTGCACAGGTTTGTAGGACAGTAACAAATTTCCCTCAAGTGGATGACCTAAGGTTTATCAATCCGTGGGAGGCGTAGGATGAAGATGGTCTCTCTCAAACAACCCTGCAACCAAATAACAAAGAGTCTCTTGTGTCCCCAACACACCCAATACAATGGTAAATTGTATAGGTGCACTAGTTCAGCGAAGAGATGGTGATACAAGTGCAATATGGATGGTAGATAAAGGTTTTTGTAATCTGAAAATATAAAAACAGCAAGGTAACTAATGATAAAAGTGAGCGTAAACGGTATTGCAATGATAGGAAACAAGGCCTAGGGTTCATACTTTCACTAGTGCAAGTTATCTCAACAATAATAACATAGATAGATCATATAACAATCCCTCAACATGCAACAAAGAGTCACTCCAAAGCCACTAATAGCGGAGAACAAATGTAGAGATTATGGTAGGGTACGAAACCACCTCAAAGTTATTCTTTCGGATCAATATATAAAAGAGTTCGTACTAGAATAACACCTTAAGACACAAATCAACCAAAACCCTAATGTCACCTAGATACTCCATTGTCACCTCAAGTATCCGTGGGCATGATTATACGATATGCATCACTCAATCTCAGATTTATCCAATCAACATAAAAGTACTTCAAAGAGTGCCCCAAAGTTTCTACCGGAGAGTCAAGAACGTGTGCCAACCCCTATGCATAGGTTCATGGGCGGAACCCGCAAGTTGGTCACCAAAACATACATCAAGTGGCACATGATATCCCATTGTCACCACAGATAAGCACGGCAAGACATACATCAAGTGTTCTCAAAGTAGAGACTCAATCCGATAAGATAACTTCAAAGGGGAAACTCAATTCATTACAAGAGAGTAGAGGGGGAGAAGCAACATAAGATCCAACTATAATAGCAAAGCTCGCGATACATCAAGATCGTGCCAAATCAAGAACACGAGAGAGAGAGATCAAACACATAGCTACTAGTACATACCCTCAACCCCGAGGGTGAACTACTCCCTCCTCGTCATGGATAGCGCCGGGATGATGAAGATGGCCACCGGTGATGGGTTCCCCCTCCGGGAGGGTGCCGGAACGGGCTCCCGAGAGGTTTTTGGTGGCTACAGAGGCTTGCGGCGGCGGAACTCCCGATCTATCTTCTGTTCTGGAAGTTTTAGGGTACGTAGGTATATATGGTGCAAGGAGTACGTCGGTGGAGCTACGGGGGCCCCACGAGGCAGGGGGCGCACCCTAGGGGGGTGGGCGCACCCCCCACCCTCGTGGGCAGCCCGTATCTCCCCTGACGTGCACTCCAAGTTCCCTGGGTTGCTTTCCTTCCAAAAATAACTTCTCCAGTTGATTTCGTTCCGTTTTGACTCCGTCTGATATTCCTTTTCCTCGAAACATTGAAATAGGCATAAAACAACAAATCTGGGCTGGGCCTCCGGTTAATAGGTTAGTCCCAAAAATAATATAAAAGTGGAAAATAAAGCCCAATATTGCCTAAAACAGTAGATAATATAGCATGGAGCAATAAAAAATTATAGATACGTTGGAGACGTATCAAGCATCCCCAAGCTTAATTCTTGCTCGTCCTCGAGTAGGTAAATGATAACAAGATAATTTTTGATGCGGAGTGCTACTTGGCATAATTTCAATGTAAATATTCTTACTTGTGATATGAATATTCAGATCCGAAAGATTCAAGACAAAAGTTCATATTGACATAAAAATAATAATACTTCAAGCATACTAATCAAAGTAATCATGTCTTCTCAAAATAGCATAGCAAAAGAAAGTTCATCCCTACAAAATCATATAGTTAGGCTATGCTTCATTTTCGTCACACAAAGATGTTCCCAACTTCTATACCCCCGATGACAAGCCAAGAAATTGTTTCATACTTAAATAATCTCAAACTTTTTCAACCTTCACGCAATACATGAGCGTGAGCCATGGATATAGCACTATGGGTGGAATAGAATATGATGATGGGGATTGTGTGGAGAAGACAAAAAAGAAGAAAATCTCACATTGACGAGGATAATCAACGGGCTATGGAGATGCCCATCAATTGATGTCAACATGAGGAGTAGGGATTGCCATGCAACGGATGCACTAGAGCTATGAATGCTCAACAAAGGAAAACAAGTGGGTGTGCATCCAACTTGCTTGCTCATGAAGACCTAGGGCATTTTGAGGAAGCCCATCGTAGGAATATACAAGCCAAGTTCTGTAATGAAAAATTCCCACTAGTATAAAAGGACAACTTATGAGACTCACTATATGAAAAACATGGTGCTACTTTGAAGCACAATATATGAGACTCACTACATGAAGAACAAGGTGCTACTTTGAAGCACAAGTGTGGAAAAAGAGATAGTAGCATTGCCCCTTTTTTTTCGGGCCTTTCTTTTTTTTTCTTTTTGGCCTTTCTCCTTTTTTTGGGAATGCTCTAATAATGATGATCATCACACTTCTATTGATTACAACATAAGGATTACAACTCGAAACTTAGAACAAGATCTGACTCTATATGAATGCCTCCGGCGGTGTACCGGGATGGTGCAATGAATCAAGAGTGACATGTATGAAAAATAAAGCATGGTGGCTTAGCCACAAATACGATGTCAACTACATGATCATGCAATGGCAATATGATAAAATTAAAGTATGTCATGATGATGATGAACGGAACGGTGGAAAGTTGCATGGCAATATATCTCGGAATGACTATGGAAATGCCATAATAGGTAGGTATGGTGGTTGTTTTGAGGAAGATATAGGGAGGTTTATGTGTGATAGAGCGTATCATATCACGGGGTTTGGATGCACCGGCGAAGTTTGCGCCAACTCTCTAGGTGAGAAAGGGCAATGTACGGTACCGAAGAGGCTAGCAATGGTGGAAAGGTAAAAGTGTGTATAATCCATGGACTCAACATTAGTCAAAAGAACTCATATACTTATTGCAAAAATTTAGAAGTCATCAAAAATCAAGTACTACGCGCATGCTCCTAGGGGGATAGATTGGTAGGAAAAGACCATCGCTCGTCCCCGACCGCCACTCATAAGGATGCACAAGCCAGGTACACTTCATGTTTCAAATTTGTTACACAACTTTAACCATACGTGCATGCTACGGGATTTGCAAACTTGAACACAAGCATTTCTCAAATTCACAACTACTCAACTAGCATGACTCTAATATCACTACCTCCATATCTCAAAACAATTATCAAGTATCAAACTTCTCTTAGTATTCAACACACTCGTAAGAATTCTTACAAATCTTGTATGCTTAGCATATTAGGATTATTTAAGCAAATTACCATGCTATTTAAGACTCTAAAAATAATATAAGTGAAGCATGAGAGTTCATCTATTTTTTCAAAATACAACTACCACCATGCTCTAAAAGATATAAGTGAAGTACTAGAGCAATAACAAAAACTACTCCGAAAGATATAAGTGAAGATCAATGAGTAGTCGAATAATTGTGCAACTATATGAAGAATCTCCCATTTAAGAATTTCAGATCTTGATACTTTATTCAAACAGCAAGCAAAACAAAATAAAATGACATGACGCTCCAAGCAAAACACATATCATGTGGTGAATAAAAATATAGCTCCAAGTAAAGTTACCGATGAACGAAGACGAAAGAGGGGATGCCTTCCGGGGCATCACCAAGCTTGGGCTCTTGTTTGTTCTTGAATATTACCTTGGGGTGCCTTGGGCATCCCCAAGCTTAGGCTCTTGCCACTCCTTATTCCATAGTCCATCGAATCTTTACCCAAAACTTGAAAACTTCACAACACAAAACTTAAGAGAAAACTCGTGAGCTCCGTTAGCGAAAGAAAACAAAAAACCACTTCAAGATACTGTAATGAACTCATTCTTTATTTATATTGGTGTTAAAACTACTGTATTCCAACTTCTCTATGGTTTATAAACTGTTTTACTAGCCATAGATTTATCAAAATAAGCAAACAACACAATGAAAACAGAATCTGTCAAAAACAGAACAGTATGTAGTAATCTGTAACTAAAGCAAACTTCTGGAACTCCAAAAATTCTAAAATAAATTGGTGGACCTGAGGAATTTGTCTAGTAATCATCTGCAAAAATAATCAACTAAATATCACCCTCCAGTAAAAAGTTCTAGCTAATATCGTGAGCGCTAAAGTTTCTGTTTTTTACAGCATGATCATAAAGACTTCACCCAAGTCTTCCCAAAGGTTCTACTTGGCACAAACACTAATTAAAACCTAAAACCACATCTAAACAGAAGCTCGATGGATTATTTATTACTAAACAGAACCTAAAAGAAAGAAATTAAAATAAAATTGGGTTGCCTCCCAACAAGCGCTATCGTTTAACGCCCCTAGCCAGGCATGATGATTTCAATGATGCTCACATAAAAGATAAGAATTGAAACATAAAGAGAGCATCATGAAGAATATGACTAGCACATTTAAGTATAACCCACTTCCTATGCATAGGGATTTTGTGATCAAACAATTTATGGGAGCAATAATCAACTAGCATAGGAAGGTAAAACAAGCATAACTTCAAGATTTTAAGCACATAGAGAGGAAACTTGATATTATTGCAATTCCTACAAGTATATATTCCTCCCTCATAATAATTTTCAGTAGCATCATGAATGAATTCAACAATATAACCAGCACCTATAGCATTCTTTTCATGATCTACTAGCATAGAAATTTTATTACTCACCACATAAGCAAAATTCTTCTCATGAACAATAGTGGGAGCAAACTCGACAAAATAACTATCATGTGATTAAAAATTAAGATCAAGATGACAAGTTTCATGGTTATCATTATTCTTTAAAGCATACGTGTCATCACAATAATCATCATAGGTAGGAGGCATGCTTTCATCATAGGACATTTGCTCATCAAAGCTTGGGGGACAAAAAATATCATCTTCATCAAACATAGCTTCCCCAAGCTTGTGGCTTTGCATATCATTAGCATCATGGATATTCAAGGAATTCATACTAATAACATTGCAATTATGCTCATCATTCACATATTTCATGCCAAGCATTCTATGTAATTCTTCTTCTAGCACTTTGGCACAATTTTCCTTTCTATCATACTCACAAAAGATATTAAAAAGATGAAGCGTATGAGACAAACTCAATTCCATTTTTTGGTAGTTTTCTTTTATAAACTAAACTAGTGCTAAAACAAGAAACAAAAAGATTCGATTGCAAGATCTAAATATATACCTTCACTT
This sequence comes from Aegilops longissima, assembly GCA_021605205.1. NCBI lineage: Eukaryota > Viridiplantae > Streptophyta > Magnoliopsida > Poales > Poaceae > Aegilops > Aegilops longissima. Next base: position 179,159,281 of record CM038680.1, on the reverse strand, counting down.
ACCTAGCCTCCCCGGCAACGGCGCCAGAAAAGAGCTTGATGTCTACTACACAACCTTCTTCTTGTAGACGTTGTTGGGCCTGCAAGTGCACAGGTTTGTAGGACAGTAGCAAATTTCCCTCAAGTGGATGACCTAAGGTTTATCAGTCCTTGGGAGGCGTAGGATGAAGATGGTCTCTCTCAAACAACCCTGCAACCAAATAACAAAGAGTCTCTTGTGTCCCCAACACACCCAATACAATGGTAAATTGTATAGGTGCACTAGTTCGGCGAAGAGATGGTGATACAAGTGCAATATGGATGGTAGATAAAGGTTTTTGTAATCTGAAAATATAAAAACAGCAAGGTAACTAATGATAAAAGTGAGCGTAAACGGTATTGCAATGATAGGAAACAAGGCCTAGGGTTCATACTTTCACTAGTGCAAGTTCTCTCAACAATAATAACATAGATAGATCATATAACAATCCCTCAACATGCAACAAAGAGTCACTCCAAAGCCACTAATAGGGGAGAACAAATGTAGAAATTATGGTAGGGTACGAAACCACCTCAAAGTTATTCTTTCGGATCAATATATAAAAGAGTTCGTACTAGAATAACACCTTAAGACACAAATCAACCAAAACCCTAATGTCACCTAGATACTCCATTGTCACCTCAAGTATCTGTGGGCATGATTATACGATATGCATCACACAATCTCAGATTTATCCAACCAACATAAAAGTACTTCAAAGAGTGCCCCAAAGTTTCTACCGGAGAGTCAAGAACGTGTGCCAACCCCTATGCATAGGTTCATGGGTGGAACCCGCAAGTTGGTCACCAAAACATACATCAAGTGGCACATGATATCCCATTGTCACCACAGATAAGCAAGGCAAGACATACATCAAGTGTTCTCAAAGTAGAGACTCAATCCGATAAGATAACTTCAAAGGGGAAACTCAATTCATTACAAGAGAGTAGAGGGGGAGAAGCAACATAAGATCCAACTGTAATAGCAAAGCTCACGATACATCAAGATCGTGCCAAATCAAGAACACGAGAGAGAGAGAGAGAGAGAGAGAGAGAGAGAGATCAAACACATAGCTACTGGTACATACCCTCAGCCCCGAGGGTGAACTACTCCCTCCTCGTCATGGATAGTGCCGGGATGATGAAGATGGCCACCGGTGATGGGTTCCCCCTCCGGCAGGTGCTTGAACGGGCCCGAGAGGTTTTGGTGGCTCTGAGGCTTGCGCGGCGGAACTCCCGATCTATCTTCTGTTCGGAAGTTTTAGGGTACGTAGGTATATATGGGTGCAAGGGGTACGTCGGTGGAGCTACGGGGGCCCCACGAGGCAGGGGGGGTGTGCCCTAGGGGGGTGGGCGCGCCCCGCACCCTCGTGGGCAGCCCGTATCTCCCCTGACGTGCACTCCAAGTTCCCTGGGTTGCTTTCCTTCCAAAAATAACTTCTCCAGTTGATTTCGTTCCGTTTTGACTCCGTCTGATATTCCTTTTCGTCGAAACACTGAAATAGGCATAAAACAACAAATCTGGGCTGGGCCTCCGGTTAATAGGTTAGTCCCAAAAATAATATAAAAGTGGAAAATAAAGCCCAATATTGCCTAAAACAGTAGATAATATAGCATGGAGCAATCAAAAATTATAGATACGTTGGAGACGTATCAAAGGTCTGTGGTAAACTACTCACACATCATCGGAGAGGCTATGGTGTTGATGTAGAAGCCCTCCGTGATCGATTCCCCCTCCGGCAGATCTCCGAAAAAGGCCCCAAGATGGGATCTCACGGGTACAAAAGGTTGCGGCGGTGGAAAAGGGGTTTCGTGGCTCCCCTGGTGTTTTTAGGGTATAAGAGTATATATAGGCGAAAGAAGTACGTCGATGGAGCTCCATGGGGCCCATGAGGGTGGGGGGGCGCGCCTACCCCCCGTGGGCGCGCCCTCCTGCCTCGTGGCTGCCTCGCGGAGTTCCAGACTTCAACTCCAAGTCTTCTGGATTGCGTTTGGTCCAAGAAAGATCCTCGCGAAGGTTTCATTCCGTTTGGATTCCGTTTGGTATTCCTTTTCTGTAAAACACTGAAATAGGCAAAAAAACAGAAACTGGCACTAGGCCTTCGGTTAATAGGTTAGTCCCAAAAATAATATAAAAGAGCATATTAAAGCCCATTAAACATCCAAAATAGATAATATAATAGCATGGAACAATCAAAAATTATAGATACGTTGGAGACGTATCAAGCGTCCCCAAGCTTAATTCCTGCTCAACCTCGAGTAGGTAAATGATAAAAAAAGAATTTTTGATGTGGAATGCTACCTAACATAATTTTCAATGTAATTTTCTTTATTGTGGCATGAATGTTCAGATCCGAAACATTCAAGACAAAAGTTTAATATTGACATAAAAATAATAATACTTCAAGCATACTAACCAAGCAATTATGTCTTCTCAAAATAACATAGCCAAAGAAAGCTCATCCCTACAAAATCATATAGTTTGGCCATGCTCCATCTTCGTCACACAAAATGCTCTAATCATGCACAACCCCGATGAGAAGCCAAACAATTGTTTCATACTTTAGTATTCTCAAACTTTTCAACTTTCACGCAATACATGAGCGCGAGCCATGGACATAGCACTATATGTGGAATAGAATGGTGGTTGTGGAGAAGACAAAAAAGGAGGAAGATGGTCTCACATCAACTAGGCGTATCAATGGGCTATGGAGATTCCCATCAATAGATATCAATGTGAGTGAGTAGGGATTGCCATGTAACGGATGCACTAGAGCTATAAATGTATGAAAGCTCAACAAAAGAAACTAAGCGGGTGCACATCCAACTTGCTTGCTCACGAAGACCTTGTGCATTTTGAGGAAGCCCATCGTTGGAATATACAAGACAAGTTTATAATGAAAAATTCCCACTAGTATATGGAAGTGACAAAACAAGAGAGTATCTATCATGAAGATCATGGTGCTACTTTGAAGCACAAGTGTGGAAAAAGGATAGTAACATTGCCCCTTATCTCTTTTTCTCTCATTTTTTGGGCCTTCTCTTTTTTTGGCCTTTCTTTCTCTCTTTTTTTGGCCTTCTCTTTTTTTATTTGGCCTTTATCTTTTTTTGTTTCCTCACACGGGACAATGATCTAATAATGATGATAATCACACTTCTATCTATTTACAACTCAAGGATTACAACTCGATACTAGAACAAAATATGACTCTATATGAGTGCCTCCGGTGGTGTACCGGGAATGAATCAAGAGTGACATGTATGAAAAATTATGAATGGTGGCCTTGCCACAAATACAATGTCAACTACATGATCATGTAAGGCAATATAACAATGATGAAGCATGTCATAATAAACGGAAATGGTGGAAAGTTGCATGGCAATATATCTCGGAATGGCTATGGAAATGCCATAGTAGGTAGGTATGGTGGCTGTTTTGAGGAAGGTACATGGTGGATTTATGGTACCAGCAAAAGTTGTGCGGTACTAGAGAGGCTAGCAATGGTGGAAGGATGAGAGTGCCTATAATCCATGGACTCAACATTAGTCATAAAGAACTCAAATACTTATTGCAAAAATATACAAGAAATCAAAACCAAGCACTACGCGCATGCTCCTAGGGGGATAGATTGGTAGGAAAAGACCACCGCTCGTCCCCGACTGCCAGTCATAAGGAGGACAATCAAAGACACACCTCATGCTTCAAATTTGTTACACAACCTTTACCATACGTGCATGCTACGGGACTTGCAAACCTCAACACAAGTATTTATCAAATTCACAAATACTCAACTATCATTACTCTAATATCACCATCTTCATATCTCAAAACAATCATCAAGTATCAAACTTCTCATAGTATTCAATGCACTATATATGAAAGTTTTTATTGTACCCATCTTGAATGCCCATCATATTAGGACTAATTTTAAAACCAAAGCAAATTACCATGCTGTTCTAAAAGACTCTCAGAATAATATAAGTGAAGCATGAGAGATCAATAATTTCTATAAAATAAAACCACCACCGTGCTCTCAAAAGATATAAGTGAAGCACTAGAGCAAAATTATCTAGCTCAAAAGATATAAGTGAAGCACATAGTGTATTCTAATAAATTCCGATCCATGTGTGTCTCTCCCAAAAGGTGTGTACAGCAAGTATGATTGTGGTAAATTAAAAAGAAAAGACTCAAATCATACAAGACGCTCCAAGCAAAACACATATCATGTGGTGAATTAAAATATAGCCTCAAGTAAAGTTACCGATAGATGAAGAAGAAGGAGGGGATGCCTTCCGGGGCATCCCCAAGCTTAGGCTTTTGGTTGTCCTTGAATTTTACCTTGGGGTTCCTTGGGCATCCCCAATCTTAGGCTCTTTCCACTCCTTATTCCGAAATCCATTAAATCTTTACCCAAAAACTTGGAAACTTCACAACACAAAACTGAACAGGAAATCTCATGAGCTCCGTTAGTATAAGAAAACAAACCACCACATTAAGGTACTGTAATGAACTCATTATTTATTTATATTGGTGTTGAAACTACTGTATTCCGACTTCTCTATGGTTCATACCCCCCGATACTACCCATAGATTCATTAAAATAAGCAAACAACACACGAAAAACAGAATCTGCCAAAACAGAACAGTCTGTAGAAATCTGATTCATACGCATACTTATGTAACTTCACAAATTCTTAAATAAATTGGTGGACATGTGGAATTTCTCTATTAATCATACGAAAAAAGAATCAACCTAAAATCAATCTCCAGTAAAAAATCGCATCTAATCTCGTGAGCGCAAAAGTTTCTGCTTTTTTACAGCAAGATTGCAAAGACTTCACCCATGTCTTCCCAACGGTTCTACTTGGCACAAACACTAATTAAAACATAAAACCACATCTAAACAGAGGCTAGATGAATTATTTATTACTAAACAGGAACAAAAAGCAAAAAAATAAAATAAAATTGGGTTGCCTCCCATCAAGCGCTATCGTTTAACGCCCCTAGCTAGGCATAAAGCAAGAATAAATCTAGGTATTATCATCTTTGGTATGCAATTCATATGTGGCTCTCATAATAGATTCATAAGGTAATTTAATCTTCTTTCTAGGAAAGTGTTCCATGCCTTTCCTTAACGGAAATTGGAATCTAATATTTTCTTCTTTCATGTCAATAATTGCACCAATCGTTCTAAGGAAAGGTCTACCAAGAATAATAGGACATGTAGGATTGCACTATATCAAGAACAATGAAATCTACAGGCACATAATTACTATTTGCAACAATAATAACATCATTAATCCTTCCCATAGGTTTCTTAATGGTGGAATCCGCAAGGTGCAAATTTAAAGAACAATCATCAAATTCACGGACCTAACACATCACACAAAGTTTTTGGAATCGTGGAAACACTAGCACCCAAATCACACAAAGCATAGCATTCATAATCTTTAATATTAATTTTAATAGCAGGTTCCCGCTCATCATAAAGTTTTCTAGGGATAGAAACTTCTAGCTCAAGTTTTTCTTCATAGGATTGCATTAAAGCATCAACGATACATTTAAGCTTTATTTTGGTTATAAGCATGAGGAGAATTTAACACGGATTGCAACAAGGAAATACAATCTATAAAAGATAAATTATCATAATTAAATTCCTTGAAATCCAAAATACTGGGTTCATTGCTATGTAAAATTTTGACCTCTTCAATCCCACTTTAAGTAATTTTAGCATCAAGATCTAAAAACTCCGAATCTTTGGGACGCCTTTTAAATAAAGTTGACTCATCTCCAGTCCCATATTTATCAAGATTCATATTGGAAAACAAAGATTTAATAGGAGTCACATAAATCACTTTTAGATCTTCATCATTATTATCATGGAAACTAGAAGAACACGCTTTCACAAAGCAATCTTTCTTAGCACGCATCCTAGCGGTTCTTTCTTTGCACTCATCAATGGAAATTCTCATGGCTCTGAGAGACTCATTGATGTCATGCTTAGGTGGAATAGATCTAAGTTTCAAAGAATCAACATCAAGAGAAATTCTATCCACGTTCCTAGCCAACTCATCAATCTTAGGCAATTTTTCCTCAAGCAAAGCATTGAAATTCTTTTGCGAAATCATAAATTCTTTAACACTAGTCTCAAAATCAGAGGGCATCTTATTAAAATTTCCATAAGAGTTGTTGTAGGAATTACCATAACTATTAGAGGAATTATTACGAAACGGCCTAGAATTAAAGTTTCCTCTATACGCGTTGTTACCAAAATTGTTCTTACCAACAAAATTCACATCCATAGATTCATTATTATTCTCAATCAAAGTGGACAAAGGCATATCATTAGGATCAGAAGAAGCACTCTTATTAGCAAACAATTCCATAAGTTCATCCATCTTTCCACTCAAAACATTAATCTCTTCAATCGCTTGAACCTTTTTACTAGTGGATCTTTCGGTGTGCCATTGAGAATAATTAACCATAATATTATCTAGGAGTTTAATGTAAACAGGTATCCGGTTTGCGATTTAGAATCGTCCGGATCAGTGTCAAAGCTTGCATCGACGTAACCATTTACGACTAGCTCTTTGTCACCTCCATAAACGAGAAACATATCCTTAGTCCTTTTCAGGTATTTTAGGATGTTCTTGACCGCGGTCCAGTGATCCATTCCTGGATTACTTTGGTACCTCCCTGCTAAGCTAATAGCAAGCAATGTTGGGGATATCGCTTATCGGGAACTTATCGGTCGACCCATGATAAGGGGTAAATCGGCCAGTTTATCGGCATATCGGCCGATTTATCGCCATATCGGCTAATTTATCAGCCGATTTATCTTATCGGTCAGACAACGATAAGCGATAAATCGACCGATTTATCGGAATATCGGAAGATATCTTGAACAGTGATAGCAAGGCACACATTAGGTCTGGTACACAGCATTGCATACATGATAGAGCCTATGGCTGAAGCATAGGGAACACTTTTCATTTTCTCTCTATCTTCTGAAGTGGTCGAGCACTGAGTCTGACTCAACTTCACACCTTGTAACACAGGCAAGAACCCTTTCTTTGCTTGATCCATTTTGAACTTTTTCAAAACTTTGTCAAGGTATGTGCTTTGTGAAAGTCCAATTAAGCGTCTTGATCTATCTTTATAGATCTTGATGCCTAATATATAGGAAGAAGAAGAAGAAGAAGAAGAAGAAGAAGAAGAAGAAGAAGAGGAAGAAGAAGAAGAGGAAGAAGAAGAAGAGGAAGAAGAAGAAGACGAAGAAGAAGAGGAAGAAGAAGAAGAAGAAGAAGAAGAAGAAGAAGAAGAAGAAGAAGAAGAAGAAGAAGAAGAAGAAGAAGAAGAAGAGGATGTTGCACCAGCACCCAAGTCCCAAAAGCTGATGGGGGATGCTATTAAGTCTGGGCTGCTCCTGCAAAGCCCAAGACTGCCCCCAAAGCTGCTGCTCAAGCTCAAAAGACTTGAAAGCCCAAGAGGAGCACTAGAAACATTCTAGCTGCAGAGAAAAACAAGGCCCCAGTGCCTGAAATGGAAGAAGAAGATGCTGAAGCCCAAGTGCTAAGGAAACTCAAACCAAAGATTCCAGATCATGATGACAGCCATCCAGTGGCAGAGGATATGAGCATCAGAAAGGATGCAAGTATGAGACTTTGGAGACAAAGTGACCCCTATGCTGTGAGGAGGAAGACTGTTGTGGACTACAGGTTCCACACCAAAGAACAACAAGATTTCTATGAAACCATTCTGCTTGACAAGAAGCGTATAGTTTGTGATATGAAGTGGGCTGACTGGGATTACATTGATGAGAATGAAGATCATTTTCCAGCGTGCATGAGAGCTTCAGAGCATGTGGTGTTGAAAGTTTGTGGGACAAAAGCTGACAAAATGGAATGATGAACTCATCATGCAATTCTACTCCACTGCTCATTTTTATCTAGACGGTAGAATTATATGGATGTCTGAGGGTACAAGGTACCAATCTACTGTTGATGAGTGGGCCAAGTTGATCAATGCCCCTGAAGAACATGAAGATGATTTGGATGTCTATGCCAAGAAGAAGAAAGACCACAACTCTATGGCAAATATGTACAAAGAGATCCCAGACAAAGCATTTGACACACATAGGGGCATACATTACAGCCCAAGTCTGGAGATCACAAGATGATCAGAGGCCATTCAATCAACTTGCTGGAGCTATTTGATGTGCCTAAGAAATTCAAGGTCATGAGCCTGATTGTTGAAACAATCAAAAGGACAGCTGCAGATCAGAAGAGATCTTGTGGGTATGCTCCACATATTCAGGTGCTCATCAACTCCAAGATGGGCACATGCACTTATTTGTTGGACAAGGGGCATTTAACTTTGAGACCAGAATTTGAGGACAACATTGTTGTGATGAATGAGGACGATCCTACATATGTGCAAGGACAAGAAAAGAGAGAGAATGCAGAGAAGGTTGCAAAGATGCCAAGTGTCGAGGAGGCATCTCAAGTGTTTCTGAAGTCAAAACAAGATCAGATTGCTTATCTGATTCAAGCAACTTTGAGGATTGAGAAGGGCTTGGCCGCCCTGAATCAAAATCAGGAGAGCTTCGAGAGGATCATTGAGACCAAATTCTATGATCTTGATCTTAAAGTGACAGAGATGCAGACAGACGTTGAGCAGCTGTAGCGACCCAACCTCAGACGGTCAAGCCTCTGTGTATCTGTGCCATCCCTGGATTAGTATGCTGGCACACACAGTACATCAATGTATATATCAAAGTGCAATCACATGTATAAATAACGTAAAATGATATATACCTCATAATACTCAGCGGAAACAATCAAACGGGCGTGAGTCCCATCAACGCCATCGGCAGGTTGAGTGTAGACCGTAACCCTCTATCGTAACTCTTACTCGTCGGAAGAAAGTATCTGCAACATGATACGTTGCAGCCGTGTAGGTCAGTACATTGAATGTACCGGCAAGATCACAACATGAGAAAACATATGATAAAACTATACTATATGCAATATGGCTTTGTGGCTCTGTGTCTGAGTTTTGTTTGCGTAAAAGCTGATTTATTTACCCTACATCAAAGGAATAAATGAAGTCTGTACTATGGAGTTTTCTATCATGACATGGTTCCGCCAACCGATGTCTCATAGCCCAAAATCATCATAAGTTGCCCACAATTAAGTTATCAATCCGGTGTTGAGAGTTCCGAGATAGATCCAAGTCCAGAGGCTCAAATTGTCCGTAACCGGGGACACGGCTAATCGATTAGGTTTTAACCCTCTGCAGAGGTTTGTACACTTTACCCGCAAGATTCGATCCTCTCTTTACGTTCTCGCACTTCGTGGTGTTTGAGAACAAGACGACCAAACATGGTCTTCGAAGAGTTCCCCCGACCACCGTCCGGTGCTCATCCAATCCTACCGTAGTTCTACATCTGCTAGCACCGCCCCAGCCGAGTCACAACTAAGGTCAACCAAGCCGAGCCCATAGTGACTTGCGGTTGCAGGTAAGCTTCGGGCATGAAGTATTCTTCCGTCTCTTTGAGTTTGGGTGAAGCTTTCCGCAAGATGTCATGGCGCTTCTCCATGCATCCCGGCCAACCACTGGTTTCTCCAGGGTGCCCGTCAACCGTCCTTCACCCAGTAGTGTGTATTGAATTCTTGTCTCGAGTCTTGAAGTCTTGATGCCTTGAAGATGCAGTCCTTGCAGATTCCATCATGGAGTTGTCGTCATTGACGTAGATCCTCCATTCTCACACCACTCCCGAGCACTCATACCAACCCCGTCTACTATAGCGTAGCATTAAAATAAATAACGTCCCGGGCTTGGTAACAGGGTGATGGGTTCCTACCTCATGCATACTAATCAACTACAAGAATTCAATATCACCACTGGAGGGATTGTTGCGAAGATGACACTAGATGCAATAAAACAGATAGGTATGAAAAACATGGTCAAAGTGAACTTTCCTGGTAAGTTGATGAAGATAACAACACTCTCGAATAATGACTTGGTAGAACTATTCGTCACTCCGTTGAAAATCTATATAGTCAAACATAGCATTCATATAAGCAAACATCCTAGCAAACAATTCTAACACTCATAATAAAACCAACAAATAAAAATGCAAATCAAGGGACACCGAATAAAAACAAAGGAAAACTACACAACAAAACTACTAAAGAAAATTCTAAGACATAACCCAAAATAGCTTTGTCCTAAGTAAAATTTAACAACAAAGAAAATACCAACATAATAAATAAACAGAAAATAAAATATAAAACAACTAATTTTAACAGAAAGTATTTTCATAAACTTTTAATAGCAAAAAGAAACAAATAAAAAGCTTTTATGAAACACTAACTGTGACCTAAACAAGTTTTCATACAAAACTAAGAAAAATAAATTTTAAATTTTGTTAACTAACAGAAACAAAACTAAATTTTTCAAGAGTGACAAAAAGAAATAATTTAAAACTAATAAAAACAATAAAGAAAAGACTAAAACAAAACTATAACTAAAACAGTACTGTTTTGCTAGAAACCTAATTTAAAAATAAAGTAAAAATAAAGAAGTATATGCTACTGGATAGACAAAACCATAATAAAACATTAGCAAAAAGAATCAATCAAAAATACTTTGTAAAACTCAAAATATGACCAAATTAGTGATTTGAACAAATTTCATCAAATTCAAATCTAAACTATTCAAATTTGAAACCTAAGTACACAAACAGAAACTTAAGCAAATTTGTGACACAATGCAAAAAGAATCACTCAATTTGGATCTAAAATATAAAAGTTATAAGAAATCTAAAATTGAAACATTTTCTGTTAATAAAAAAAAAACAGAAGCGCTACAGATCGGCCACTGCTACGTGGCCTACTGCTACTGGGCTAAACAGGTGAGCGTTTGGTAACTAAACTACGCTCGGCCGATACTTAACAAAACCGTGCATGCACGTGTAATAAAAAAAACCGGGGAACTGGTTCGAACTAAACCGGACTTAACCGTAACTAAACCGATAAAAAAAACAACGTACCTATTCGATCTAATCTAATCAGGGCCGTTGAACTAGATCAGATGGATGGGAAGCTCACATGGCGAAGCGAACTCGGCGAGATGCTCGCAGCCGGTGGTCGACGGGACGGCGCTCGGTCGTCGGTGAGCTCGGTGGCGTGTACGGGCGATCAGCGACGACGGCACGACGAGTCCAACGGTGGTCGTGGCGCCGGCGGAGGTGGTCGGAGACGGTCGGCGGCGAGGTCGAGGCGGCGGTGGCGTTCGGGTGGTCGCCGTTGCCGATGTTCCAAGGGCGCAGGAGCTCGGGCGAGGGGTTAGGGAGGTGAGGGTGAGAGAGGAGGGGTCGGTGGTGGGTTCGGACGGCGACGAGGTGGTCGGGGTGGAGCGCTGCAGCAGCAATGGCGAGCGGCGGAGCTCGGGCTCCGGCGAGAAATGGCGGCAAGCGGAGAGGGGTTGGGGTCGGGAAGGGCGGAGCAGGGTGAGGGAGGATATTTATAGGGCGGGTCGACTTGGAGGAGGGGAAGATCGGGAGAGGATCCCGCGATCTCCGGGATACGGCGGCGGCAGCGGTGCGATCTGGCGTGGGCAAGGGGAAGAAGAAGGAGGCGGGGCCCGCTGTCAGCGACAGAAGTGAGCCAGGGAAGGGATCGGGCGGCCGACGCGAAGGCGTTTCGGGCGTGGGCGAGCGACTGGGCCAGCCTGACGCGTAGGTGGGCCGAGGAAAGGGAGAGGGGGAGATGGGCCTCCGGGGCTTCGGGCGTTTGCATTTTTTTATAAAACATAGACAATAAAACAAACACAAATAAATAAATAAATAATATTATATAGGCATATAATATATCAAAATTTTCAGAAAAAGATTTCCTACAACATGAACTCTTTTTCAAGTTCAAATAAAATCCTGAAAAATTTACAAAACTCAAATAGTGTTGCTGTTGCGATAAAACCCAACAAAAATCATTTTTAAAACACCAACATGATTTCAAAATTATTTTCTCCTAATTTTCCATTGAAAGGAATCATTTTACCCTTATTCCCATTTATTTATTTTAGGAGAAAATAATTTGAATAAAATCAAATAATTCCAAATTTGAAAGGGAGTTTCAAAATACTTTCAAATGACTTTCAATTTGATTCTTTTAACTTCCAACTCATATTTCATATAATTGAAGAAGTCATTTTATCTTCTCTCATGAAAATCATTGAGTTGCATAAAGCTTTGAATTTGAAATATTTTCAAATGAAATTCAAATCTTTTCAAAACCCTTTTCATTTCAAATGGAAGAAGTCATGTCATCTTCACTCTAGGGTTTTGTGTTGGAATGAAATTGAATTCATTGAGATCCAAAAGGGCAAAGGGAAAGTTTAGGAAAGTCATTTCATTCCCTCTCATTCAACTTTCAAAAAGTTTCAAATTCCACTCAATTTCACTCAATCAATCAAACAAACAATCAAACCACAAGCATAGTTATTTATTTAATATAACATTCCAAAATTTAGAATTTTGGGATGTTACAAACCTACCACACTTAAAATGAATCTCGTCCTCGAGATTCTAATAGGCTAGCAAGAAAAGGTTAGGGTTTGGAGGTCTTCCGCAAAATCCATCGACCAGAGAGGTCTGGGGTGCTACCACACTTGAAAGCAATGCTACGGTTCTGCCAAAATTCATGTACTCCATCCTTTCGGTTGACGGTGTCGGTCTTCTCATATTCTCCGGAATAACTCTTTCACTGGTGCTCTCCCAGTAGGGGCATGACCTTTTTCACAAAATCTTGTGTCCTCTCAATCCTGGTGAGGTTCTTCCGAAGTGTGAGTCTTCATATCCGACAAGTCTGTCGTCAATACTAAGAAACTATCGGAACCTCCTGGCGGTCAACAATTTATGGCTTCTCCTACAAGAAAAATGGTCGGGGTTGAATCTCACCGTATATCCTACAATTGGCATCGGTTGCCTGTAAAGGGTTCCATCGTCCTACCATTCTATGGTTTTATGGCTTGACGTGTCGACACTCTTCGATGGTTTTCAAGGCTCTCTGATTTTCCATCAACATATGATAGTTCATGATAGAAGTCTCCGGTATGGGGGCCAATCCATCCCGTACTTGAACCATTACTACATATGCAGACATCGAATCACGTATTCTAACACTTGGGCATACTCACAAGCATTGCGGAATTTCTCTTGTTGACGAACTGAGTTCGAATAAATCCATGGTTTCTACAAGCTGAACAAGACATCTAACGTTTCTTCACAACCCTCGGGTTTTCGTATCCTCCTAAAAATGTCGGATGATTAAACTCAGAGTTTTCTTCCGAAACATGTTCCTACAGCAAGAGTGTGCTTGCTTCTTATTAACTCCTGGGCCTGTGGGTTATGGCCCACTTCAACTCTTGTACAAGTTTAACTCATCCTTCCGAGGATTATCATTCCATATTCCAACATTACATCTCCTGTAAATCCAATAGTACTTCTTCCTTCATACCCTTGTGGTGACGATCATACAAAACTTCAACTTATTTTGTCCAGCTTCCTTCTATGGACCGTCATGAATAACACATTTCTTTCTTCATTGATCCTGTGGCTTTACGGAGTACTCGACACCAAAAATGCACTAGTTTATCCATAAATCCCATTATTTTCATATCAATCTTTTATTACATCCTTAACCATTTTTCGTAAATCCAAATTCCAAAAAGTTTATTACAAATGCTGCCACCCACATGGTTCGGTATGGTCAGACATTACTTTCAACTTTATTCATTTTTCCTCCTTGAGGATTCTTCAGTCCCACTGGAATTGTGCGACATGCGCCTTGAAATCTTCAATCTTCTGTTTCATCGTGGTGGCCTTGAGCTTCATCTCCATCATCTCTGCATGCACTTCTCTTAGGTATTCCTGCGTATAACGAAGTCTTTCTTCGAGTATTTCTCCGATCTGGCGTATGGCTTCCATGGCTGCTTCACGAACAGCGTCTAAGAAAGTTGCTTGTGGTACACGTGAGATGAAAAAGTACTGCCCCATCATCTTTGGGCAAACTCCTTTCATACGGTGGAGGTGTACCTCCACATACCAAAGTTCCACTCCCTTTTGCATGAAGGGGTAGCCTTTGTAAACTGCATCTCCTTCAAGGTGAATATGCTTCATCATGTCCTTCAGGATCTTCGGGTAATCATGATCACTTGTCAGGGTCATGATCGTTTCAGGGCCCTTAAGGAAAGACTCATAAAGGGTTGTCATCTGCATGTGTAGGATAAGAGGGGTACTCAGAACAAAGAGTGTATCTCCATGGGGAAATTGCAATTGTCTCCAGAAAAGTTTGGTGTTCAGTTGTCCATGGGTTCAAGATTTCGGGGTCTGGTTGAGATAGAAAGAGAAAGAAAATACCCACCCATCAACAAAAGAATCCTAGCTCAAAAGTACCGTTTGTAATGGGCCGTTCTACTATGGTTTCGTTTCTAAGTCCTCATTTCTTCAGGTCTTCAATGCTCGGGAGTTCCCAATTCCTGATGCTTTTCCCATATGAAGGCCTTCTACCATTCTTCCGTAACTTACGTCTCTCAAGGTTGACATAACAAGCCTACGCATATCGCATATATCCAACCATTCAATAAACACAGAAAATAATAGCAACCAAGCATTCATTTATTCAATCAATTCTATAGTATCGCCACCCACATAAGTTGGTATGGTCAGATACTTAAATCGAGAAAGCGTTCATCTTTATTTAGCTCATGGTGGGCTACTACTAAGCTAATTTACCGGGAACTTGATCATTGTCCTCACTGGGGCTTCTTCTATGTGGACTTGATCTCCTCCAATTTTTCTGCTAGATTTTCCCTGTCGATGCGGAGTTTCTTATGACGACCCTATATGTCCTGAAGTTGTTCCTTGAGCTTTTGGATCTCAACGTCCTTGGCATGAGACATGGTCCTGCTGCTTTTCAGTTCCTGACGCATTCTCGGGATCTCGAGGTTCTCCTCCTCCAGGTTGTCTACCTTCAGTCTCTGAGTCTCAACCTCTTCTCGTAGTGCTTCATTGTCAAATAGGGATTCCAGGAGGTCCATCTGAAGATTCTTGATGTATTGTTCTAGATCCTGATTGTACACTAACAGTGGGGAGAACTTCATCTTTTGCACTTCCATCAAGGCAATAGTTGCTCCATCAAACTTCTGCCATCCAATCCTTCCAATGAAGTGTGGGTTTAGTGCAGCACGATGACGATAGCATAAGCGTGCAATAGCATCATGGACGGCAGTGTTGATGCCCATATCACAGTCACCATTTATGGTGCCGAAGCTGATGTCTGCAGTCTTGGGGTCTTCATTACGGCCAAAAACTTGGGTCTTGACTCCCCATGATCTAGACGTCCTCTTAGTTGCCTTGATCTTAGGTATCGGTAACTTCAGCAGCCTGACTAGCTCCACAAGGAAGGGGCCTCCAAGAACCTTCTCGTAGTGTTCTCTTTTGTTCAGAATGTAGCTCTCCATCTATAGTTTGAAATAAGGAAGGTTCAGTAAAAGGAATCAGGTGTTACGAGAGTAGTAATAAAAACAAAGGTCGTTCCTGTTGGGGTCTTCATATTACTAAGTCATTTCCTAGGGTCACGCCCTACAGTCAACATGTGCTCTGATACCATATCTGTAGCGACCCAACCTCAGACGGTCAAGCCTCTGTGTATCTGTGCCATCCCTGGATCAGTATGCTGGCACACACAATACATCAATGTATATATCAAAGTGCAATCACATGTATAAATAACGTAAAATGATATATATACTCAGCGGAAACAATCAAACGGGTGTGGAGTCCCATCAACGCCATCGGCAGGTTGAGTGTAGACCGTAACCCTGTATCGTAACTCTTACTCGTCGGAAGAAAGTATACGCAACATGATACGTTGCAGCCGTTTAGGTCAATTACATTGAATGTACCGCAAGATCACAACATGAGAAAACAGATGATAAAACTATACTATATGCAATATGGCTTTGTGGCTCGTGGTCTCGAGTTTTGTTTGCGTAAAAGCTGATTTATTTACCCTACATCAAAGGAATAAATGAAGTCTGTACTATGGAGTTTTCTATCATGACATGGTTCCGCCAACCGATGTCTCATAGCCCAAAATCATCATAAGTTGCCCACAATTAAGTTATCAATCCGGTGTTGAGAGTTCGAGATAGATCCAAGTCCGAGGCTCAAATTGTCGATGAATCGGGACACGGCTAATCGATTAGGTTTTAACCCTCTGCAGAGGTTTGTACACTTTACCCGCAAGAATCGATCCCTCTCTTTACGTTCTCGCACTTGAGGTGTTTGAGAACAAGACGATCAAACATGGTCTTCGAAGAGTTCCCCGACCACCGTCCGGTGCTCATCCAATCCTACCGTAGTTCTACATCTGCTAGCACCGCCCCAGCCAGAGTCACAACTAAGGTCAACCAAGCGAGCCCATAGTGACTTGCGGTTGCACAGGTAAGCTTCGGGCATGAAGTATTCTTCCATCTCTTTGAGTCTGGGTGAAGCTTTCCGCAAGATGTCATGGCGCTTCTCCATGCATCCCGCCAACCACTGGTTTCTCCAGGTGCCCGTCAACCGTCCTTCACCCAGTAGTGTATATTGAATTCTTGTCTCGAGTCTTGAAGTCTTGAGGCCTTGAAGATGCAGTCCTTGCAGATTCCATCATGGAGTTGTCGTCATTGACGTAGATCCTCCATTCTCACACCACTCCGAGCACTCATACCAACCCGTCTACTATAGCGTAGCATTAAAATAAATAACGTCCGGGCTTGGTAACAGGTGATGGGTTCCTACCTCATGCATACTAATCAACTACAAGAATTCAATATCACCTTTGGAGGGATTGTTGCGAAGATGACACTAGATGCAATAAAACACATAGGTATGAAAAACATGGTCAAAGTGAACTTGCCTGGTAAGTTGATGAAGATAACAACACTCTCGAATAATGACTTGGTAGAACTATTCGTCACTCCGTTGAAAATCTATATAGTCAAACATAGCATTCATATAAGCAAACATCCTAGCAAACAATTCTAACACTCATAATAAAACCAACAAATAAAAATGCAAATCAAGGGACACCGAATAAAAACAAAGGAAAACTACACAACAAAACTACTAAAGAAAATTCTAAGACATAACCCAAAATAGCTTTGTCCTAAGTAAAATTTAACAACAAAGAAAATACCAACATAATAAATAAACAGAAAAGAAAATATAAAACAACTAATTTTAACAGAAAGTATTTTTCATAAACTTTTAATAGCAAAAAGAAACAAATAAAAAGCTTTTATGAAACACTAACTGTGACCTAAACAAGTTTTCATACAAAACGGATGGCACAGATACACAGAGGCTTGACCGTCTGAGGTTGGGTCGCTACAGATTGGCCACTGCTACGTGGCCTACTGCTACTGGGCTAAACAGGTGAGTGTTTGGTAACTAAACTACGCTCGGCCGATACTTAACAAAACCGTGCATGCACGTGTAATAAAAAAAACCCGGGGAACTGGTTCGAACTAAACCGGACTTAACCGTAACTAAACCGATCAAAAAAAACAACGTACCTATTCGATCTAATCTAATCAGGGCCGTTGAACTAGATCAGATGGATGGGAAGCTCACCGCGGCGGAAACGAACTCCGGCGAGATGCTCTGGCTTCGGTGGTCGACGGGAACGGCGCTCCGGTCGTCGGTGAGCTCGGTGGCGTGTACGGGGCGATGCAGCGGACGACGACGAGTCCAACGGTGGTCGTGGCGCCGGTGGAGGTGGTCGGAGACGGTCGACGGCGAGGTCGAGGCGGCGGTGGCATTCGGGTGGTCGCCGTTGCCGATGTTCCAAGGGCGCAGGAGCTCGGGCGAGGGGTTAGGGAGGTGAGGGTGAGAGAGGAGGGGTCGGTGGTGGGTTCGGACGGCGACGAGGTGGTCGGGGTGGAGCGCTGCAGCAGCAATGGCGAGTGGCGGAGCTCGGGCTCCGGTGAGAAATGGCGGCGAGCGGAGAGGGGTTCGGGGGTCGGGAAGGGGCGGAACGGGGTGAGGGGAGGGATATTTATAGGGGCGGGGTCGACTTGGAGGAGGGGGAAGATCGGGGAGAGGATCCCGCGATCTCCGGGATACGGCGGCGGCGGCGGTGCGATCTGGCGTGGGCAAGGGGAAGAAGAAGGAGGCGGGGCCCGCTGTCAGCGACAGAAGTGAGCGAGGGAAGGGATCGGGTGGCCGGCGTGAAGGCGTTTGGTGTGGCGGCGATTGGGCCAACTGGCGTGGGTGGGCGAGGAAAGGAGAGGGGAGATGGGCCTCCGGGGCTTCGGGCGTTTGCATTTTTTTTAATAAAACATAGACAATAAAACAAACACAAATAAATAAATAAATAATATTATATAGGCATATAATATATCAAAATTTCAGAAAAAGATTTCCTACAACATGAACTCTTTTTCAAGTTCAAATAAAATCCTCAAAAAGTTACAAAACTCAAATTGTGTTGCTGTTGCGATAAAACCCAACAAAAATCATTTTAAAACACCAACATGATTTCAAAATTATTTTCTCCTAATTTTCCATTGAAAGGAATCATTTTACCCTTATTCCCATTTATTTATTTTAGGAGAAAATAATTTGAATAAAATCAAATAATTCCAAATTTGAAAGGAGTTTCAAAATACTTTCAAATGACTTTCAATTTGATTCTTTTTAACTTCCAACTCATATTTCATATAATTGAAGAAGTCATTTTATCTTCTCTCATGAAAATCATTGAGTTGCATAAAGCTTTGAATTTGAAATATTTTCAAATGAAATTCAAATCTTTTCAAAACCCTTTTCATTTCAAATGGAAGAAGTCATGTCATCTTCACTCTAGGGTTTTGTGTTGGAATGAAATTGAATTCATTGAGATCCAAAAGGGCAAAGGGAAAGTTTGGGAAAGTCATTTCATTCCCTCTCATTCAACTTTCAAAAAGTTTCAAATTCCACTCAATTTCACTCAATCAATCAAACAAACAATCAAACAACAAGCATAGTTATTTATTTAATATAACATTCCAAAATTTAGAATTTTGGGATGTTACAGCAGCTCCAGGAGGAAGCAGATGAGAGGAAAGGGCAGGCAACTACAGATGCATTTCAGAGAGTTCCCAGAGGTCAGAGGTCTGCTGCAGTGCCCATGGCTGACACTAGAGCAACTACTTCAGCACCAGCAGCAACAGCTTCAGTGCCACCTCCGGTTGCCACTCCATCAGCTCCAACAACGTCTACAGATGCTTCCGTCCTTGTAGTCCTGTCAACACCACCTCCCGAAGACCAAGCCTAGAGAGACGCATAACACTATGCATTTTCAAACTTTTTGGTAACTTGTTGCCAAAGGGGGAGAAATGTATAGATCATAGGCTTCGAGAGAGAGTGTGTTGCTTCTTTGTCTCTCTTGCTATTTGCTTGATACTTTTGTATGTGCTTGTTTAATACTCTTTATGTCTGTGTGTGAGATACTTGTATGATCATGTGTTTGATCATATTGTACTTTAACATTTGCTTGGATGATATTATCTTTTATATCCCATATATGATCATGCACTTTGCTTGGTGATGAGTGCATGTTTTTAATTTCTATCATTTTGAGCGCTCCACCAAAATGTATGTGACATGGAAGAGTAACCCATGATCCTAATCGATTGTGCATTTGCATTCAAAAGCAAATTTTAAATTATGCACAAATTTAGGGGGAGCACTTTCTTATCACATACTTCTCAAAGCGACGATGTATTTTAAATCTTATTATCATTTGTTGAAGCTTTGATCTATATGTTGTCATCAATTACCAAAAAGGGGCAGATTGAAAGGGCAACTATCCCTGGGTGGTTTTGGTAATTACTAACAACATATAGCTCATTGAACTAATGCTATTTCAAGATGTTCATTTCAGAAAGTTCAATGATTGGCATGGCATGGATTAGGAATGTGGGCCCCTCAAAATGCTAAGGACTCATATTGGCTCAAGCTCAAGACTCTACATTTTCATTTTAGTGATCCAAGATAACATTGAGTCCATAGGAAAAGCCAATACTATTAAAAGGGGATGAGGTGTTGCTTAATGGCTTGCTTGCTCAAAATGCTTAGTGATATGCTCCAAATCCCTCAACCACTTTCTCATATCCACATATGTCCCAAACCAAAAGTCAAACTCGGCCCTACCGATTGGATCTATCCGGCGCCACCGAGTTCATTTAACATAGGCACCGCCATAAACCCTAGTCACTTCGGTCTCACTGATAGGGATCTCGGTCTCACCGAGATGGGATTGCAAACTCTTTGTTTCCCTTCGTAACGTTTCGGTCCCACCGAGATGAGCGATCGGTGCCACCGAGTTTGCAATGCAGACTCTCTGTTTCCCTTTCGTAACGTTTCGGTCCAACCGAAAAGAGCGAATCGGTCCCACCGAGTTTGCCTGACCAACTCTCTGTTTGGCTATTACATAAATCGGTCCTACCGAGTTTATATGATCAGTCTCACCGAGATTACGTTATGCCCTAACCCTAATGAAACCAGTCCCACCGAGTTGACATGTCGGTCCCACCGAAAAGCCTAACGTTCACATTTTGAACTAAATCGGTCTAACCGAGTTTCATCATTCAGTCCCATTGAGTTTGGTGAATTGTGTGTATCGGTTAGATTTTGTGTGGAGGCTATAAATACCCCTCCACCTACTCTTCATTCATGGAGAGAGCCATCAGAACGTGCCTACACTTCCAGCATACATTTTTTGAGAGAGAACCACCTACTCATGTGTTGAGACCAAGATATTCCATTCCAACCACATGAATCTTGATCTCTAGCCTTCCCCAAATTGCTTTCCACTCAAATCATCATTCCACCAAATCCAAATTCGTGAGAGAGAGTTGAGTGTTGGGGAGACTATCATTTGAAGCACAAGAGCAAGGAGTTCATCATCAACACACCATCTATTACCGTTTGGAGAGTGGTGTCTCCTAGATTGGTTAGGTGTCACTTGGGAGCCTCCGACAAGATTGTGGAGTTGAACCAAGGAGTTTGTACGGCAAGGAGATTGCCTACTTCGTGAAGATCTACCCTAGTGAGGCAAGTCCTTCATGGGCGATGGCTATGATGGGATAGACAAGGTTGCTTCTTTGTGGACCCTTCGTGGGTGGAGCCCTCCGTGGACTCGCGCAGTCGTTACCCTTTGTGGGTTGAAGTCTCCATCAACGTGGATGTACGATAGCACAACCTATCGGAACCACGCCAAAAATCTCTGTGTCTACATTGCGTTTGCTCCCTCCAAACTCCTTCCCTTTACCTGTCAGGACCCCGATTCCAAGTCACATCGACCTAGCTGGTAACACCTCATATCACTTTGCGGCCTCACGCACGGTATTCCCACGGGTGTCGCCTTACCATGGCCGGGACCGTTTAGCCTTTTGGCTCACGTATATGATAGTGTCGCTAGCATCCACATGACAAAGAACCGGGCCGACATGGCTAGTCGTGAACCCAAAGCGGCACTAACCTATGGGGACAGGCATACATGAAACACTTCGAGCATGTCGGTCATCAACGTATGAACTCGGGCTGTAGCACTGGGCTACAGGACTCGGTATCCCGGCTGTAGCGGCTAGGCATGACTCGAGTATCATCGCGTGACATTTCCCGAAGGGACGGACATAGGAACGAAATGAATCACATGCCGCCATCAAGTGTCCAAGCAGTAGTCTTGGGCTAGCAGGACTCCGTGAACCGGGCAGTAGCGGACTACTATCGCTCGTAAGCACGAGACTACATTTCCCCATATGAGAGGCTGCCAAGGATAAACAACTAGTTTGTCGGATCCCACTCATACCAAGCATTTCAATCATACACATAATATGCCCGATATGAGTAAATACAACAAGGCATCACAACAAAACTCTACAACTCAAGTACTTTATTTAAGAGGCTCGAGGAGCCATACATAACATAGTCATACAGGTAAGGGTCACATGACCCAACACTCAAGTCATACAATCATACAAGCACATGCGAAGCAAACTAGTCGAGTACAGACTCTAGAAAGAAAGAAAGCTTGTTGGAGCCTTTCTATCTACAATGGCCCTTCACAAGTCTTAGATCGCCACCAGGTGGCTAGTTTACTCGTCAAGTCAACATCTACATAGAATCCGTCGGAGGGTAGTATAGTCCTCTGAAAAATATTGATTAAGCAAACATGAGTACAAAAGTACTCAGCAAGTCTTACCACGAATCCTATCATACATGCACATTCTCAAGGAAGGAAGTGGAGTTATTTGCAGCAAGCCAGCTTTGACTCTTGGCTAAGCTATCCCACGTGACACACTTTGTAAAGCATTTTTTTCATACACGAGTCCACTAAACACCATCACAATACTCCACCGTGGATCCTCTCTCGTCATCCCCGAGAGGGCCATCCACGATACTCACACTTATCTTGAGGCTTTTAGTAGTATCCATTTACTTGTCTATGAACTGATATAGGTAACCCGAAGTCCTTCTCCGTGGACACGGCTATTCGAATAGATCATATTTAACCTGCAGGGTGTACTTCTTCACACGCTCTCACCACTTATCGCGTTTACACGACATGTACTGC
This sequence comes from Aegilops longissima, assembly GCA_021605205.1. Taxonomy (NCBI): domain Eukaryota; kingdom Viridiplantae; phylum Streptophyta; class Magnoliopsida; order Poales; family Poaceae; genus Aegilops; species Aegilops longissima. The sequence goes on along the minus strand of CM038680.1, from coordinate 179,136,590 downwards.
AACCTTCAAGCGGAAGCCCAGCGTGGGTGTCGGCCACAGCCTACCTAAACACTCAAGTCCCTAGTCCAGGTTTATCGCCTATTCGGGTTCCATCATGCAGGAGTCCGCCGAGGTTTCCCATACAGCCCGAACGATGTGTGCAGGGTTCCCGAGATACCAAGCGGGCACTTTCGGTACAGACCACGGTGCCTACCGCAACACAACCCACCCCTAAGGTCAGCGTTGCGTGCGGCCCCAAACATGCTACAAACACGAAACTACTTGCAACTCCGGACTATGAACAGGGGTGGTTAAGAAGCCGAGAGGGTCAATTAAGGATCCCAATGTGTGGTAGTAGCTAGTTCATGGATCACAAACACAGATCTCAGTTCTTAAGTTCGGCTTCAATGAAACAACCCACCATGTACTCCTACATGGCCTCTCATCGATACCTTTACCAAATCGTGTTCAACACTTTCACTCTCGAACCAACACACAACCTTTCACTCCAGTTCATCATCCCGATGAGCCAGACCTGACACAACTCTAAGCATAGCAAGCATAGCATGGTAGGAATCACAAACATGGCTCAATCAACTCCTACACATACTAGTGGGTTTCATCTAATTCTTGTGGCAATGACAGGTCATGCAAAGGAAGTGGGTTCAACTACCGCAGCACACAACAGTTTGAATTGCGTTGTCTTAATGCGATAAATGAGAGCGAAGCGAGAACATGGGTTTGTATCGGAATGATCAATGAATTGCTTGCACGATGGGCGGGGTAGAGAACTGCCCTTGGATGGATAGTCGAGGTTATCTTGAGGCAGAACCTATCATGAAAGCACACGAAATAAACACACAAGACAATATGCAACAATATGATGCATGCTATGACATGGCAATATGGATGTGTGTTGGCCTAATGCAAGTTGGAAGAATAGGATGAACTCATTTGAATCAAGGATTCAAATGATAGCTCACTTGAGTTAGTCCTAATGGTGCAATATCTTATTCTGGTTATTCAGCATAGTTAACTTGTTTTAACATGCATGAAACCTGTACCAATGGATAGAGTGTATTTTTCTGATAATTTTTCATATATAAATCTTTGCATTTGGAGTTATAGATAAATAGTTATAAGCATTTGAAATTTGATTTATATTCTGGAATTTATTATATAAAAATAAATCCAGAATTTGAATTAATGCGTCAGCATGAGGTCAGCGTGACGTCAGGGGTCAACGGGGTCATCCAGGTCAAACTGACCGATGGGACCCGCATGTCGAGTTAGTTTAACTAATTAACTTAATTAGAACTAATCCTAATTAGTTAACCGGGGTCCACTGTCATTGACTCAGAAGCGATCAACGGGCCTGATCGTGGGTCGATGGTCAACTTGCGGCGTCTAGCAGCCTTGGCGAGGCCAAAGGTGTGGAGCAGAGTGCTTTTGCACTTTCCGGCCACCAAATGGGGCGCGGGGAGCATCTACGTGGAGCTGGAGACGAACCGCGGTGTTTGGTGGGGTTAGTTGGAGTCGGGGTGGTCGGAGTTGGCACCGGCGACGAGTCGGGCGGCGGCCGGGGCTCGGGTGATGTCGAACTAGTTGCTAGGGGGTGAAGTGAAGCGCGTGGAGTGCATAGTTAGGCCCAGCGCAACTCGGTGAGTGCGATGGACAGGGTGGCGTGGCCGTTGGGTGGCCGGAGCCTCGTCGGCGACGAGCTCCGCGGCGGTGGGTTGGTGATCGGCGTGTGCTCGTTGTGGTGCACGAGGAAAGAATGGAGAGGATGGGGAGGTAGCCGGGCTCACAATGATCCGTAGAGAGCCTCGTCGGGGTCGGGGACGGTCGATGGCGGCGACAATGAAGGGGATCTCCGGTGGCGGAGTCAGGCGAGGTCGGTGCGGCAGCCGGGCGGCAGTGCTCTGGGCTCGGCTTGTCCGGACGAAGTCGACGACGGCGAGGCGACTGACAAGGTCTCGTGGCGCGGGACGAGGTGGCTACTGATTCTGACGGAGGAGCGGCGACAGTGGCGTCGGCCATGGCGAGGAGAGCGAGAGAGAGGAGGGGAGAATGGGGTGTCACAGGGGTCGGGCGGACGGAGGTCGTCCAGGCGCGAAGCGGCGAGGGGTGAAGCGTGGCGGCGGCTGCGTGGCGCGCCCTGCGCTCGCCGGCCGACACCAGGCTGCTGCTGGCCGAGCCAAGCAGCTCATTGGCAGGCTCTTGGGCTGGGCGGCAGGTGGGCGAACGCACCATGACATGTAAGCCTTTTCCTTTTTAGTCTTTTCTAATTTACGTAACTTTGTGGGGTTTATTTAAAATTCCAAAACTATTTTAAAATCACCAAAATGCTCCTGGTCACTTGTTGGAATATTCCCAACATGAAACATTTGGTTTGGAAATTTTTTTGAACATTTAAAATATTTTATATAATTTAAAATGCCCAAGTTTAAAACTTGTGGATTAAACCTAGAACCCTTAGATGACCTAGAAAATGGTGCACCTCCCTTGACATGGGTTCTGAACCCAAACAAAGAGGATGAGCATTTTGAAGGGCATTTCAGATTCATTGAAATAAATTTTAGTAAACCCTAGTTGTTTTAAGGGGGGTGTTCAGGGTTTCTGCCTTCCCCATTTCAAATTCAAATGAAATTTAAACATGATGCACACCCTAATGCATGGTCTATCGGGATGTGACAACTCACCCCACTCAAAAGAATCTCGTCCGAGATTTAGGATCTGTTCTTGAAAAAGGTGGGATACTCAAGTCGAAGACGATCCTCCCTTTCCCAAGTTGCTTCTTGCTCGGAATGGTTTGACCATTGAACCTTTAGAAACTTGATATTCGGACGTCGAGTGGTGCGCTCGGTTTGATCGAGGACACGAGCGGGATATTCTCGATAGGTGAGGTTATCTTGGAGATCAAGCGTTTGTGGTCCACTCCACGGATAGGATCCGAGAAGCAACGCTGAGTTGGGAAACGTGGAAGACATCATGGACTTTGGAAAGATGCGGGGTAGTTCCAATTGGTAGGCAACTTCCCTCGTTTGGCAAGAATGCGAAAGGGTCCAACGTAACGAGGAGCCAACTTGCCTTTGATATCAAACGATGGGTTCCTTTAAAGGAGTAACCGAAGGTAAGCCTTCTCGCCAATTTCATAAGTCATAGGCTTATGCTTGCGGTCATATTGGCTCTTTTGACGAGATTGGGCTGTTTTCAATTTCTCACGAATAACGCGAACCTGCTCTTACGCTTCTGAATCATGTCCGGGCCAAAGAGTTGTCTCTCCCGGTTCGACCACCGATTAAGAGGCGTTCGACATTTTCGTCCATAAAGAACTTCGAAAGGGCTTTGCCCAGCTGGCTTGATAACTGTTGTTATAAGCGAACTCGGCGAATGGAAGGCATCTCTCCCAATTCATGCCGAAGGAGATGACTGAAGCTCGAAGCATATCCTCTAGGATTTGATTGACTCGTTCTACTTGACCACTTGATTGGGGATGGAAAGCGGTGCTAAAGGAGAGCGAGTTCCCATAGCGTTTGGAAACTTTCCCAAAATCGAGAGGTGAAGAGACTTCCACGGTCGGAGTTAATCTCTAATGGAATACCATGAAGAGACACTATTCGAGAGATGTACAATTCAGCTAGCTGGCTAGCGGTTATACTCTCACGAGCGGGTAGGAAGTGGACTACTTTGGAAAGGCGATCAACAACAACGAAGATAGCGTTATTCCTCTCTTGGTCCTGGAAACCCGGTAATGAAATCCATACCGATTTTATCCCATTTCCATTCAGGAATTTCCAAAGGTTGAAGGGTACCAAGAGGCCGTTGATGCTCGCTTTAACTTCTCGACGACGTCGCGATTGGCAATGTATTGAGCGATTTCTCTCTTCATCCTAGTCCACCAAAACCTCTGGCGTAGATCTTGATACATTTTAGTACTACCAGGATGAATGGTGAGAGGAGAGTCATGAGCTTCCTTAAGGATTAGTTGCCGTAGCTGTTGTTTCTTGGGAACCACTAAGCGGTTTTCAAAGAAGACAACACCTCGTTCATCTATGGAGAAACATTTAGCAGCTCCGCTAGCAATGTTCTCCTTGATCCGAGATATCCCTCTATCATACTGCTGAGCAGCTATGATTCGATCCGTGAGGTCAGGTTTCGCCACCAGGGTGGAAAGGAATCCTCGAGGAACAATATGAAGATTAAGCTTACGGAATTCCTCGTGGAGAATTGGTTGACTTTGTTGTAACATCAGATTGTTACAATAAGATTTGCGACTTAGTGCGTCAGCCATGACATTGGCTTTGCCTGGGGTGTAAGATATTCCTAAGTCGAAATCTGTAATCAACTCGACCCAACGTCTTTGCCTGAGATTCAAATCCGGTTGGGTGAAGATATATTTCAGACTTTGGTGATCAGTGTAGATTTCATAGCGATTACCCGTAAGGTAATGTCGCCAGTTTTGAGTGCATGAACCCTCGCTGCAAGCTCTAGATCGTGTGTGGGATAGTTATCCTCATGTGGGCGAATCGCCGAGATGCGAGGCAATCACATGACGATCTTGCATGAGTATGCAACCTAGTCCTTGTCGCGAGGCGTCGCAATAGATAATAAAGTCCTTAGAAATCTGGTGGAACAAATGCGGAGCAGATGTCGAGCGTCTTTTCAATTCTGAAAGCTGATCTCGCCTTTGTGGCGTCCATTGAACTTCTTATCTTTCTTGAGGAGTTCGGTTAGAGGTTTAGCAACCTTGGAGAAATTCTCGTGAAGCGGCGGCAATAGCTCGCTAGACCGAGGAAACTCGAACTTGCTGACCGATTCAGGTGGAGTCCGATCAAGGGCGGCTTGAACTCGCTTCGGGATTGACAGCAATGCCCTTACCGAGATTACATGGCCTAGATAGGTCACTTCTGGTAACCAGAATTCACACTTAGAGAATTTGGCATAAAGGCGGTGCTCTCGAAGTTTCATCAATACTAGCCTTAGGTGTTCGGCATGTTCTTCCGCATTCTTGGAGTAGATGAGTATATCATCGAGGTATACCACGACGAATTTATCCAAATACTCCATGAAGATTGAGTTCATTAACCGAGAGAAAGTGGCTGGAGCATTGGTTAATCCGAAGGACATGACGGTGTACTCGTATTGGCCATAGCGAGTGACAAAGGCCGTTTTAGGAATGTCCCCGTTCTTGATTTTGATTTGATGGTAGCCCAACCTCAAATCCATCTTGAAAAAGGCGAGGATCCGGCGAGCTGATCATACAGTCGTTGATCCCGGGAGCGGATACTTGTTCTTGATAGTGACCAAATTGATGGTCGGTAATCTACAACCATCCGATCCGTACCATCCTTCTTCTTGACGAAGAGGACGGGCAAGCCCATGGAGATGAACTAGGACGGATGAAACCTTTACGCAAGGACTCATCGAGTTGTTTCTTAAGTTCAGCTAGTTCTAGGGGTGCCATCTTATAAGGTCTTCTAGAGATTGGGGCGGTTCCGGAATAAGATCTATCACGAACTCGACATCCTGTCGGTGGAACACTGGCAGTTCCTCCGAAAGACATCCGGAAATCACGGACTACGGAATATCTTGAGGTGCGGAAGAGGGTTGGCATTTAAGGAGTAAAGTGGCGCTTAGACACTCGGGTTAAAACATCCTTTGTTTTGCCCGAAGGATGGGTAAGTTGAGCAGTTCTAGTAGAGCAATCAATCTTAGCATAATGGGCTGACATCCGGTCCATACCCAAGATGATGTTTATGTCCGAGGACTTGAGAGCTATTAGAGATGCAAGAAAGACTAATCATCGACAAGAATTTCATTCCATGACTTATTCTAGAGGTTTGCCATCTAGAACCAGGAGTTTAATTTCCATGGAGGTAGGCATGTCAGAATGTGGTGTTGTGCAATCGAGCATAGCTCTCGAAATAAATGAATGAGATGCTCCAATATCAAAAGAACGGTTGCGGATGGCAATTAACAAGAAGCGCACCGAGGGCGGCGTTGGGATCCTCATAGGTTTCTTCAGCAGAGACATAGTTGACATGGCCACGGCGGTGGCAATTGGTTTAACATAGGGCACCTTTCCTGCTGGCTTGCCGCGCCAGCAGACTTTCCGGCTTGATTGGGGTTGTTGCAGGGACACTCTCGAATATAGTGGCCCGTCTCTCCACACTTGAAGCAAGTGATCACATTTGGACGTGGAGCAGCACTAGCAGTTGGACCTCCATAAGTCTTGGGTGGAAAATACGGCTGGTTGGGGCGGCGCCTCGAAGGATGGCCTCGGGGTGTACCTGGGTGGTAGAGCCGATTTGGGACCCAAACCCGGCGCTTCGGGATCGAGCGGATGGCGATCGAGTCACGGATGTGCTTGCGTGAAGCCTCAAAATCAGTCTGCCCGGTTTGGCGTGATAGCCTTATTGACTAACCGGGAAAGAGGTACACTCATGTAGAGCGGAGATCACGGCGTAGCTCAGGGCTAAGTCCCTTGCGGAACCTTGCCTGCTTCTTGGCATCGGTAGAAACTTCTTCGGGAGCATAACGTGCTAACCTCCCAAATTCACGGCTGTAGGCATCCACTGTCAGCCTACCTTGGGTGAAACTGCAGAATTCCTCACGTTTGCGGTCCATAAGACCTTCTGGAATATGGTGCTCGCGGAAGGCAGCACTGAACTCATCCCAAGTTGTAACTTGTCCAGCCGGACGCATAGCCTCATAATTTTCCCACCAGAGACTAGCAGGGCCTTCAAGATGATAGGCGGCAAAGGTAACCTGGTCAGCCTCAGCCACGTTGGCGGAGCGCAGCTTGTGGTGGATCTTTGCGGAGCCAATCATCTGCGTCGAGAGGCTCGACGGAAAATTTGAATTTTGGAGGATATAGCTTGCGAAATCATTAAGTGAAACCCCATCGTTTCTTGGCTGGCGTCTGTGTTTTGCTCAATCCGCTCCAATAAGCGGTTGGTTTCAGGCTTATATGCGTTCGCTTCGGCATCACCTCGGCCAAAGATGGCGGTTGCGGCAGATTCACATTTCGGCTGCTGGCTTCTCCCTGCTCTGGAGCAGCAGGAGTGTTGTTGAGTGTTGACCATCCTGGGAGACAAAGCAAAGGTTTAAACCAGGATGGCAGAATTTAACAAGGAGGTGCGGAAGGTAATGGATCGCATGGAATGCAAAGATGTTCATCCGTATGACATGGTAATATAAAACTGCCATATATATATATATATACCATCGGTCATACACACCATTCATAGTTTGGTACAAGCCTGACGGAGTACAACTATAAGGAAAGGCGTTACATCTCATCGGAAGCATTCCAACTCCTATACATTATTTTTCTACACTTCCGGAACGATACACACTAAGCCGTATTCCACGAGTCACGCAGGAAGGTGGAAACACAACTAGTACCATACTAGGAATACTACTACTATCTCAGGCAGCTCCATAGTAGTCCTCATAGAAGTCACCACCAGACACTGAAGTGGAACATGATCGTCCGGAAGCAGACAATCTGTGGGGCCTGTGGACCATAAGGACTCGGATGTGGCCGTGGACCAACAAGCGGTGGCAGGCGAGGCCCACGAGGAGGAGTGATGCCTCAACCTCACGCCACTCCATAAAGTCTGGCAGACTCGCCCGCACGGGTACAAGTCTCTCATGTCCATATATCCAAGCTTGCACGGCAGGTGCAAACCTAGTCGAGTAGCCCAGTGGTCGAGCGGGCATTTAAAGCTCCATACGCAAGGCCGGTTCTCACGGTCCTTGTCCTCCAACAACTCAGTAGTAGTGCGAAGGTGAGTCCTCATGGGATGCATCGCTGTACAAACCACGAAGGTAGCCATGCGCCCGGAAGGGATCTTGGCATATATCGAAATCGGTGTTGCTCGCAAAGCAGTTCGCTCGAATAATAGTCATCATGGAATAGGCTGCATCTTGTGCAGACATTCCAATAGTGATTCGAGCCCATAAGAACAGTGAAGTGGCTCGATAGCTCGGGATAAGATGGATAAATCCGAACCGTGCATAGGTATTGGCTTTGATTGAAATCCTAAACTGCTCCTCGACGGTATATTCAGGATACCATCGATAACCAGACTCAATCATCACCCTAACCAACATGGCCGTGTGACCGCACACATCAATGCAACGGTCAAGGCGAACCACTTGGTTACGGGGCGGTGGCCATCTGAAAGCACAGCCACAATGCAAAGGCATTAGAATTTCTAGGAAAATCGGGCAGCATAACATCTGTAAATGCTCAAAATCAGATTTGAGACATTAAAATCAGATTGCAAATCCACTCAACAACATCATATCAAGGTTCTGGTTCAAATGATAGCATAGTAAAATTTAGTAGTACTGAACTGAGGATGTAACCAACAATCCTATAAGTTACTACGGATTAGTAACACGTGAACCTGATAGAGAGAGGAGAGCCTAGTCCTATACCCACGTCGAACGAGAAGAGGATGACTCAGATCAGAGGGCATAAGGTAAAGGAGTAAAAGAGCCTTACGTTCCCTCCCACAATCAATTCCCCTACATATAACTAAAGCATTTCTAGACTCAACTTGACCAGTTTGGCTTAGCGGACCTACAGGCAGCCCCTGCTCGATGCCAGCGCTGTCGGGACCCGATTCCAAGTCACATCGACCTAGCTGGTAACACCTCATATCACTTTGCGGCCTCACGCACGGTATTCCCACGGTGTCGCCTTACCATGGCCGGGACCGTTTGCGCCTTTTGGCTCACGTATATGATAGTGTCGCTAGCATCCACATGACAAAGAACCGGGCCGACATGGCTAGTCGTGAACCCAAAGCGGCACTAACCTATGGGGACAGGCATACATGAAACACTTGAGCATGTCGGTCATCAGCGTATGAACTCGGGCTGTAGCACTGGGCTAACAGGACTCCGTATCCCGGGCTGTAGCGGGCTAGGCAGGACTCGAGTATCATCGCGTGACATTTCCCGAAGGACGGACATAGGAACGAAATGAATCACATGCCGGCCAGTCAAGTGTCCAAGCGGTAGTCTTTGGGCTAGCGAGGACTCCGGTGAACCGGGCATGGCGGACTACTATCGCTCGAAGCACGAGACTACATTTCCCCATATGAGAGGCTGCCAAGGATAAACAACTAGTTTGTCGGATCCCACTCATACCAAGCATTTCAATCATACATAATATGCCCGATATGAGTAAATACAACAAGGCATCACAACAAAACTCTACAACTCAAGTACTTTATTTAAGAGGCTCGAGGAGCCATACATAACATAGTCATACAGGTAAGGGTCACATGACCCAACACTCAAGTCATACAATCATACAAGCACATGCGGAAGCAAACTAGTCGAGTCTGAGACTCTAGAAAGAAAGAAAGCTTGTTGGAGCCTTTCTATCTACAATGGCCCTTCACAAGTCTTAGATCGCCACCTGGGTGGCTAGTTTACTCGTCGAAGTCAACATCTACATAGAATCCGTCGGAGGGGGTAGTATAGTCCTCTGAAAAAATATTGATT